>JABXWE010026223.1:0-27236 GCA_014611495.1 Limonius californicus
ATCTCGTTTTCAAGATATACCCTAATTTAAAAATGTGTAAACTAAATTGTTCACTTCAGGTTCAGATTTCATCCACTTTTCACAGTCAATTGTATAGTTTTCGCGAAAATTAAGCTTGAACTGTACGCTTTCTAAAACAATAAACATTATCAACGACTAGAAATATAAAAAGGTACGAACATATTAGTGTTGTGATGTAAAAAAATTTGAAGCGCCATATCTCCGTAACGGTACCAAATTGTAAGTGGACGCGACTGCCTCCCTGGACTTTCCCATACTGGAAACTGTTCATATCATCTTTATTCAACAGTAGAGTTATTTTCCTCAAAACGGTTGTTCAAGTGCTATCCTAAAACCTTGCCTCGTAACGAACAGACTTACAAGGTTTGTAAGAATTCCCGCCAAATATCTGCGGTGCCCCTTAATTTCCTTTTAATATGCAACCAGGCATACTTCATTCTCTGTCCGCTGTCCGTACCGCTAGGCCGTCGCGCGGTTTAACTAGTACCGATCGCTATTGCTACCGAGGTAAAATTTTCTAAGTCCCTGGAAATTATATTTTGTAGGGCATAAAAAATCGATTTTTTTATTTTCGCGGAAAAAGATTCTTTGACACAAACAAATAACAACCGTTAGAATAAAAAAAAATATTTTTCTAAAAAAGAGGGGGGAGGGGGCCGGTGCGCTTACATATATCCACGCTTGTAATATTTCTATACATATTCATATGCTCCATTACGTACTGAGCGATTCAGTGAAAACCCCAGCTTCCTATCTTTTTTCGTTTATTAATTAAAGGAGTTTGAAGTTTCAAACTTCCAAGCTTCGTAGAGGGCGCCACAGGAAAATTACGGAGTTCTTCAAAAAATATATCGATAGCCCCTTGCGAGGTCTATCGACACATGAAATTTAAAAAAATTCCTTGGAGCAGTTTTTGAGAAATAATTTTTTGAAAATTTCCAAAATTTTGAAAATTCGTAATTTAGGCCCCTTATAATTTTTCAAAAAACTTTTTATATCACCTCATTTTACCCTTCATATACTATTCAGAAAATAAAAATCATTTGAATCGATTCATCCGTTTTCGAGTAATTGGGCGTTAAACTCAAAATTTTCAAAAAATCATAGCGCCCTTCAGTTTAAAGCTAGCGAGTTCGGCAAAAAACTAACAGATTTGTCTTATGACCCTCTATCGTTATCCGCGATAAAAGTTTCAAAATTGTAATCACGAAAAAAGTGATACCAAAAAAACATGCGTAACTTCCGCTTCCGGTTTCGGATTTTTTTGAAAAGCTTATTTTTTTCGATGAATTTTCGATACACCCCCGCATTCCAAAGCGCATCAAAATCGGAGCAATACTTTCGGCTGTAGGAGCGTCACATACGTACGTACATACGTACATACGTACGTACCCACCCACAGACAGACATTTTTTAAAAACCACTTTTTTGGGTTCCTAGAGACCCAAAACGGATATATCCGTTAAAATCTCGATTTCGAAAATTTTCATGATTTCAATACTTACCCTATACCTATAAGGTATGGGAAAGTAATACCCTATACCTATAAGGTATGGGAAAGTAAAAAGGATAAAAAGTAAATTTAGAACATTTTATTTTCAAAGTAATCATAATACATCGTAATAGTACCAAACATGATTAACATTTCCATAGCAACGATATATTTATTATCGGCATTTAGCGCACGCAAAAAAAACGGAGATCGGTAAATTTTACGTGCGCTGTTCTGAAAATGCCACCTTTACGTCTTTGTAAAAACAGATGAAAACAAGGTGTTTTCATATAAGTATAATAAAAAATTCATTTCATCACCAGTTAATAGCATGGAAACTGTCATTATTAATTTAATACGACTTATGTCGTATGGCATTTCTAGGGAAATTAGTTATGGCGTTTAATGACAGATCAACTGGAAAATTATAGAACTATGTTTTGGTCAAAATTATATAAAACCTTGTATGCAACACATTATGAAATGTTATTTTGTGTAACTCATGTCATTTTGCAGAATCTCGCTCGCTACGCTAGCTCGTCCTGCAAATATTCCATTTCGTTACACAAAATAACCCTTTTCATAACTAGTTACATAAATAGCTATTACATACTTCGTTATTTTACTTCTTATTAAATCATAACGTGAAAATGCTTCCTTACCAAATTTATTTCCTTCGAGTAACAAATCTATCGCTTCAACAAATTACAAATACCTACACAATGCAGAAATTCGTAGAAAATCGGAACAACGTACAGATTGAGCCTTGTAATAACAAAGCATTTGATGAGGTATGGTCGAATGACAGAAGTCCAAGATGTTGCAAGCACCAGTACCACAATAACCAGTAGCAATACTATTTTCATTCTTGGAGAATAGTACGTTTGCAGTTTTAATTAAAAGTCTTCTGAGAAACGCCTGAAAACACGAATGTGTTGCCCAGGGGAGCCTACTTGGCTCATAAGTGTTTAATGTACTTATACATGACATCCCCATAAGTCAATTAAGTCAAATTGCAATGTGCGCCTACGGTACTCACTAAGTAACAAAAATGGCCACCGAAGCTAAAAGAGCCCATCCAAATAACAATCTTCTTGAAACTCAGATAATAAGGAACACAACCGAAGATATGGTAAATTGAAGTAACTATTCTCGCTAATTAATAGAAAAACACCATTTCTTACAAAGTTCAATCTTTTTTTAATCTCGAAAACATATACGAAAAATACTTGAAGAACTATTTTCTCGGCCGTAAATGCGTCTTGTGTAGACCTCAAGCAGCAACTGCACTATGGCCTTGAAATGGATACAGTTGACCCATTCATTAAGGTAATCACACAAATCCTCTTCAACAGTCTAGACAGTAATGGTAATGTCCTCTTCAGCAACGACATCCAGACTTACCACTGTACTGATAGGACTGGTAGGGATATGTTTATTAACATATAAGCGATGTCCAACTACTAATTACAAGCAGGCTGATTTATTTACAGAAATCAAACAAGCACCAAATAATAATACATAAATTAAGGCTACTTTTAAACATAATCCTTGTAAGTTTTTAAGCATAAGTTTTTCTGTGCCATTTTTTAAATACTACGCCCCACATCTTTAAAGTGCTGCCTGATTTCTTTTCAAAGCTCGTCGTGTTCATTAAACCTTGTACTGACAAATGACTTCTCAATAGCTCGAACAAATGACAAACAGAAGGATCCATATTTGGACTGCATGGCGGATAGCCGAGGACCCCCCAATTGCTTTTCTGAAGCCCGGTCTTCGTTTGTCTTATGTTTCTAAACCTTAACATGATGTGTTTAACTGGTTGTTTTTACGACAACGCGTATAGAAAAAAACTTATTTAAGGGCAGGGTATTCCTTAAAAATAGGTACAGTAAAAAATACTATAAATCAATAATTGGTTGGTTGGGAAATTGGGAATATGTGATGCGTTTGGTTTGCATACCTACTTTTGTATTTTTGCTAATTGTAGTACAAGCAAAGGTGCTCTACTAAAACCTATAAGATAATTCATTTAAAAAGGCGAGATGCCGATTTTAGCTTACAAACCCTTTATTCGTTACAATAAACAACACACATTTCTTTACAGAAATAACTTTCCTTTAAAATATGACTTTAGTAGTTAGAGAGAATAGTGTGAACACCCATATTTACTCTTGAAAAATACATACAACGAATACCTTCTGAACAAGGGTGTTATGTATTTCAATAGCAAATCATTGCCAAATTTATAATTATAATTATAAAATAACTATATACCAACAGAAAATATATCTGAAGGGGTGGGTTTGCGTAACAACATGAGCATTCTGTTTAATTCAACCTTGGATAATTTATGTAACTGCTTCACTTGTAAATCTGTTTATATAATTTATAACACCACTCATTGCGCGCGGTTTCGTTGGTGCTACAACAAATTTAAACTAAACATTATTATCAAAGTTGCTGACTCATTTATCGAGAAAGTCACATTTATATAGATGAAAACTGCTTACAATATCAGTCAAATATTGACATATTTATTTCCATTTGAAATGTTATATACTTGAGCGGAAATACTTTTTTCCGCTTTACCTTAACCTTTGTATCGATTTAAATGATATTTATGAATATCTCGATTCTATTACCGGCATTTCTTACTTGTACAACTCTAAAATTGTGCAAGAAAAGGAAATGCAATTCTGTTTGGTAGTGCTAATATTCCAAGATTAAGAAAAACCTTGTTGTTGCAAAATGGTAAGACAACCGTATGTCATTATATATTTTGGTATTGCATTGTCCTTGTTTCCTCGATTGCGACACAAAATATTATCTGAAAAATTACAAAATTATATTATCAAAAATGCAGAAATATGCATTGGTTTCAAATGTACCGAAAATTCCAAAACCTGCATTTTATAATAATCGTCAATTAACGTTGATTAAGGTAATTGGCTCAGAAGAAAATCAGTTTTACGGCATCACATAATTTGATAAAGAGTGGCTATCATTTTCTTTCAAAATGATTTTTAAATACGCTGCTCCAAAAAATTAACGCACCAATTATTAATGTTGCGATAAAAGAAAAGTAGTGCGCTGTATACTTCAAACAAATGCATGGAATGAATGTCTGATACAAACCTGATAGACACATGTTACTCTTGGTCTGTTTCTACATCTTTAACTTCGTTAAAAAAAATCAATGTTACATGCACATTTACAATTTACTTGCATTTCGTTTTACTTTAAAACGTATCAAATCGTGTATCTGTCATCAAACAATTGCTTGTATGAACAGCGTTATTTAAAATGCAACGTATCTCAAAAAATTTAAGTCGTGATGAGTGTGTCACAGCCCTTACTTTGTCCGAGGAAGGGTATTCTTTCCGCGCTATTGCTGACAGGCTTGGGCTGAACCACACAACCATTTCTCGGCGATCCAGCGTTTCAGAAAAACTAACGAACATGACAGGCGACCAGGGCAAGGTCGACCACGTGCTGCTACTACTGTAGAGGATCGTTTTCTTCGAATGCGTGCACTAAGAGGGCGCTTTACCACCACAAGAGCCCTCCAAGGACAACTTTCAGCACTACATAATGTGCAGATTAACATTGAAACCGTTCGCCAACGTCTTCTGGAAGGAAATCGGAGAGCCAGATTCCCAGATACTTGCCCACGTTGACTGCAGACCACCGCAGACACAGATTGGATTTTACTAGAAACCACTTGAATTGGGAAAATCAAGATCGGAGACGCATTTTGTGCACAGACGAATCTAGGTTTCGTATGAAGAGTTGTGATAGGCGTATTCGAGTTTTTTGAAGTCCAAATGAACGATATGCTCAATGCAATGTTGCCTCCACGACTGCATTTGGGGGTGGCTCAATAATGGTATGGGGAGGCATATTTTTCACGACCCCCATCTTCCCCAATTGCACTTTAAACAGTGAGAGGTACATTACGTATATCTTAGAACAGTATATTGTACCATATGCCCCATACATCGGACACAACTTTCAATTAATGCACGACAACGCTCGGCCCCACACAGCCACAATTGTGCAAGAATACTTAGACGACGCTGTTATTCATGTTATGCAATGCAAAAGTAATGTGTAGATTGCTTTGATCGTTGCGCCGCTTTTCGTACGGGGCTAGTAAATTAACATTTCTATTAGGAACAATTGGGTGAAAAGGTTCCATCACGCACAACCTTGGGATTGGCTGTTCAAAGTAACGTGAAGCTTGAGTAGTCCCGGATCTAGTAATATTCCCGTTAATGCCCTCAATTATTACGACTTTATTCCAAATTGGATCAGATTTAAGCACGGTGTATTTTACTAAATGAACCCCTGAAGAAGGATCAGACTTTCGCCTATAATAGAAGAAGGAACAGGCTTACGCTTACTATAGAAGAAGGAAGAAAAAAAGGTATTACTTCTTCACATTGACGCAATAGGATTAAAACATGTATATGATTGCTGGTTCTAAAGAAACAAAACACAATAATTTGTACTACTCTGTGGTTCCTAGACGATGAAGCGGCCTGTAACTTCGCAAGCAACAAAAAATTAGAAACCAAAAGAATCTAACAGTACACATTAAAAACCAACAAAAGCATATCTACAATTTTTTAGGCATTGAAGACGATATCGAGTGGCCAGAGTGTCACTGGTTTTCATTTTAATTTAATTAAACAAAACCTAGAAACATAACAATATTATTAAGTGCATACAAACACTTTTTTTTTGTAATAAAAGGAAGACAATATTAATGATAATTTAACAAAAATCACATAAAACAGCGTTAAAAATTTGTTGTGAGAAAGAATTTTTAAATTAGATTTGTACATTCTTATATGAACGAACGTTTTTAAACTACCATGAACTTCAAATTTCGCTTTACATATTTCAAGAACATCTAAAAACGGAATCTTACTTTTTAGATTTTCAGAATTTTTATTATTAGAAAACTAAAGTATATTCCTTACCATGCACAACGTGTTCAGCCATATGGCCCGAAAATTAAACTGCCAGGCATTTAATTTTGTAGACAATTTTGAGTAGGAAGAGTTTAAGCACGTATTACAAATGGTGCCCTTTTAGTATAGTATAGTTGTAACTATTTTGTAACGTATTTATAACAAGAGTTTCTGTTTATTATTTTGGAAGTTTGTAATTAATTAGTCTTTACTTCTTCTTCATGTGGCGGTCACCCGAACGTTTGCGGTCATTGCGGGAAAGCTTTTATTTTATGCTAGTTTAAATAATTTACTGGCTATTTTGATGTTTGTCCATTCAAGAATGTTTTTTTTTTGTATCTATCAGTACTCCTAGATTTTGAATACATCAACTCGCTCTATGGATCTTTGGATTATTTCTATGTTGATATTCTTGCTATCTTTACTTATTACCATTACCTTGGTTTTAGTTCTATTTATTTTCATATTTCTCTTCGTTAATTCTTCTTCCCATAGCCGTATATTTTCTTGTAAGCATTTTTCTTTTGCAGCGTAGATAATTATTTCGCCAGCAAAGGCACACTATGATACACTCACAGAGGTTAATTTATTGAATCCGCATGTACCTCTTCAGTTTTATTTACTGTTGCTTTATTCACATCGTCCATTATTAATATAAACAATGTGGGGCTCATTACACCCCATTCCCCGAATCCATAATTTATTTTATCCGATTGTACATTACCTTTTCTACCTTCCTAGCTCTTGTTATTATCGTATAAGTTCTTTATTTCGTCTATTAATTTTGGACATACATTTCTTTAGCTTCGACTTTACCAGATTTTTTGGTGGTACACTGTCGAAGGTTTTTTCAAAGTCCAGGAAAGCCATATATATTTCTGAGTTTTTTATTACATTTTTGTCATTTGTCTTATACTAAAGATATGATCCTATACACTACTCCCGTTTCTAAAACCAACTTGTGCTTCTGCTAGCTATTTTTCTATTATACTTCTCAATTTTCTTTCCAATATGTTTTCATATACCTTCGATACAACGCTTAATATTGTGATGCCTCTATAATTTGAACAATCTCTTCTTAAATATTGGTAGCATTATTTCTGTCTTACAATCTTCAGGTACTTTCCCAATGTTCCGTGCCTTATTAAAGATTTTTATTGCATTTTCGTCCCTCGTATCCCTACAGTTTTCATCATCTCTGCATTTACCTTCGTGCCCTGCCGCTTTTATTGTTTTCTTACATTTTATTGCTTTTGTCACTTCTTCTACTTGTACATTGTTTTCTTCTTCACCTTGTTTGTAGTTCATTTCTTCTTTATTTATTGTTTTGTTCTTCTGGATTAAGAACTTCTCGAAAACATTCCTTCCATCTTTCCATAATTTCCTTTTTGTTCGGTTATTATTCTGTTATCTCTTCCTTCACATGCTTTAATATACGGTGATTTCTTTTTCTTAAAATTTTCAGCAATTTGTAAAATAGCTATTGGTTTGCTTCGCTATCTGCTTCTAATTTCATATCGAAGTCCCCTCATGTTTTTGTTTAGTTTGTAAAACCATTCCTTTTACTTTTATCCGTTGTTGCTTTACGCTGCGTAGCTATCTTCTAATTTATGGATTAGGTATAATTTCCACTTTTCTTTCTTGATTTTGCTTGTACTTTTATTTCTTGGTTCCACCATTTAGTTTGTTTCCTGTTTTTGTTTATAATTGTTGTTTCGCATGCTTCTTTTGCCATTATCAAGATGATGTCTTTGAAATCTCTCACGCTATATCTTCTCTAAATTTGTACGCAGTTTCCATTTCCTGTAATTTGTATGATTCAATAGTTTCTTTAGCTTTTTCAGGCTGTGCTGTCGCTCTACAATTACGCTGTCTTTCCAAGGATAGCCGGACATTAGCTAACACCAGATTTATATTCATATTTAATTAAATTTACATTACTAACCTTTTATATTTACAACACTCATTATTTCAAAGTATAGATATTTGCCACTGCAGTTAGTTAGCATAGATACCTAGTGTTTTGCCCAATGAAATGCAATATTTTTCCAAAGGGTAATTCATTTTCAGAGACATTTAAAGAACTGTGTTGGCACACATCCAGTATACTTTTGATGAGAATTAAATAGAATAATCTCTGAAACTATTTCGATTTATTAATTCAACATAATTTGAATTCACTGGCTTGTTGTTTACTGTGGTATCGTTTGACAGTGAATTCCGCAAATGTTTGCAGCAGATATAAAATTTGATTTACACGTTACAATATTAAATTGTAGGAGTAAATAAATATAGAATAAATCATTTATAAAATATATTCTTTTAACTGGGAAAATATTATCGCATTTCAACATTACGTAAGACCTTTAGACTTTGCGGAAAAGCAGTAAACGTAATGTTAATAACAGAAATCCCATTTGTTTATTATTATGTCTTCCAAGACGAAAATATTTTTAAAATGTAGTAGAAATATTACATATTTAATATTCCACAATACAACGTTTTACTTAACAGAGAACTATTAATTTATATTGAGTATGCAATTTCCAAAGAACCGAATAAGATATAAATTGAGGAATATACACATATTTTTTTTATTATATATAAAATACTTTCAATGGGCACCACTTTTATATCAAAATTGTTAAATATACATTTCTTATAGATCTTGACCTAAATTTGTCAGGAATGTAATAAATAATGTCCCTTTTTTGCCTTAGATTAATATTGAAAAATACCAGTAGCAATTCTTGTAACTAAAGAAGATCGGCAGATAATTTGTATTTGTCCCTAACTCTTAAAGAAATCAGACAGGTCCGGACCGGTATTTAAGCGAAACTTTCCATTTATTTGCATGGATATTCAAGGTAATTTTCGCTTTCCTTCGAAATGTTTAAAGTTAAAGCCCTCAAATATTTGCCAACCCTGATTTACCTGCGTGTTCAGCCTTTCTGAGACTTCCTCAACCGATATTATGTTAATCCAAGTAATCCATCCCAGTTGTACTACTGACACGGAAGCCTAATTCTGATGTACATTGGCGGCTAATTTAAGGTTATTATTTCTAATCTGTCTTTCACGTGCTCTGAGTCATTTAAATTAATTACTCATTTAATGCTTTGCAGGAAGTTGTAAAGTATTCGGTTGCGATATTATTAATCATATTTCTCAACTACTACTACTACTTCCTCAACATACGTACATGTTCTAATAAAACGCTTTTATTAAATATGACGAAAGGTGTTTTAGAAAAATAGATTAGGAAACCAAGAAGTTTGTCAGGTTGCATTATTATGCAGTTGCCATGGCAAAACAATATACAGGGTGAGTCTGCTAAGACAAATTAGCTTGATTGTCGGTTATTTGAGGTATTAGAAGAGCTATTTTTTTGACTGATTGTAATAGGGGATGTCCCCTATGTATAGGCACTATCAAAAATATTTTTTAGCTCTTCCGACGAGGTTGAATAATTTTTAGAAACTGCTTATAAAAATTATTTTTTTTAATTACTACTGTGAGTAGTGTGCATTACCCGGAACGTTGTTCTCTGTAATGTAATTTTTAAAAATCGTTTGCTTATCAGTTCTCCTGAAATAATTTTATAAATGTGTAGCAACGCTTTCTGTGATACTTCACAGACCTTCTACAAAACTACCGGATGTTGGTCAGAAGAACAAACTTCGACAGAACTACCGGATGTCAAACAAAAAGATTCCACAAGCTGGTACTGCAGTACTGCGTCCGGTAGAATCAATATTTCTCAGAGAGCCCCCGCGCCACCAGGAACAACTTCTTCATAATCTCCCCACGAGGATTCAACAGCTACCCTCCAGAACATACACCAAATCCCCGAATATCCATCATTCAATCAACACTTCTACGAAGTAACCAGCTCCACCGCACATTTTCGACTAACCCCCGCCCCAACGATCCACTTCTCGAAAATGATTTTCTAGTGGACCCGACTATCCCAGAGTAGATCAGAGCCCTTATAAAAACCCTAAAAAACACCAACGTACCCAGCCCAGACCAAACGAAACCTCTTCTACTCAAAAACCTCACGAGTCTTCCCCCGATGCCCTTTGAACCATATTCAACTCTTGCCTGCAAAATTATTACTTCCGCACCCCATGGCAAAACGCTTCTCCACAATCATGATCTGTAACCCTGACAAAAAACCTAAAAAACCCATTTCCTATAGACCCGTTTCTCTTTTCAACATCATGGGCAAAATCCTTGAACGAACCAAGACTTTCCGATTCAGAAAAACCCTAGACACAACCAGCCTCTTTCCCCCAGAAACATTTTGGTTTGCGACTCCATCGATTCACCACAAACCCCATCTTAAAATTTCACACCGACTCGACCAAAAATGCCAACCTGAACCAGTACACGCTCGTCGTCTTTCTAGACATAGAGCCTGGATTCGATAAGGTTTGGCACGATGGTCTTATCAACAAACTTATCATCCTAAATCTCAATCCCGCTTTCATCAAGCTAGTGGATTGATTTTTCAACTCAACCAATCATTTTCCTTCCGAGTTCACTTTTAGTCCGCGTCCGCCAAGGAGCAGTTCTGTCCCCCCTTCTCTACATCATTTACTCCCACGACTTTGCAGTCTTAGACCCAGCCCAAATTAAAACCAGGCTTTTCGCCGACGACACCGCCATCTGGTCCTCCGAACGCGCTTCTGAATTAGACTCCCGAGAAATCCAAACAGCCCTCAATACAATACACACTTGAACCTGCAACTGGCGGATAAAACTCAATGCCAATAAATCCAATTCTATTCTACTCAGGCATCCCAAACATGTCCGGATATCCACGATTCGACCCCCATTTCATCAATCTTTCCATTAATAACCAACCAATTCCCGTTTCAAACCAAGTAAAATATCTCGGTATCACATTTTCTCACAACTGCGCTGTATTATCAGACCTCCGAGAAACCCTCAAAAAAGTTCGCAACCGCTCCAACCTGCTGTCTCGTATTCAAGAACGCTTTCAAGGTTGTTATTCTTGCACCCTCTACCATACTTACAACACCTTCATCCGCCCAATAATCAAATACGCCCCCGCCCATCTCGTGCCCCAGAACAACTTCGACAATGCGAACAACAGATTTTTTGTCGAATTTTCAGGTTAAGCTTCCGATACCCCAGCATATTAATTTACGAAAATCCAGGCAGCAGCCCCACCTGCCGCCGCCTCCAAAAACTTCAAAACTCCAACGTCACCCGCTCCCTCAACAACAATAACCCCATAGACCAAGCGACCCTTTGAATTTCTCGCAAACGCTGCAACCGAATTCCCAAAAAAGCCCCCCAGGAAACTGAAGCACCACCACCCCCCACAGCCCTCTTGCCAAGTTTATATCCAGAACTCCCAGACGAACTCCTCTACCTCGTTGAAAACACCCCCCTCACAATGCGATGAGCATTGCTAGTGTTTTACAGCCAACACTACACCACCTTTCATTAATTTACAGATACCATCCCAAAATCCAAGGAGCAAGACCCCAATCCCACGCTCACCAGCACAAACAAGAACCCACAAGAAGGAAGGAAGGAAGCCTAGGGTTGAAGAGGACCAAATTCTACAACGGCCCACCCATATAGGTCCTCAATAATTATCAATATAAATGAAATGTATTATCTTACGTTTGAGCTGACGGTTATAATTCAACTTTTTAACCCATAAAGGAAATGATTTTTTTTAATGGGGCAATACAGAGAACAACGTTCCAAGTAATACACATCACTCAAAGTTTTAATTTTCGAAAATATAATTTATATTAGCAGCCTCTAGGAATCATCTAACCTCGCCCAAAGATCCGAAAAGATATTTTTGACAGTGTTCATGCATAGGGGCTATCTGCTACAAGCTGTCCAAAAATAATTTTTCTATTATTTTAATTAAGCAAGGTATCTAGCTGACCCGTCTTAGCAGACTCGTCCTGTACGCAAGTTTCTGCGATAAATCGTTTAAAAACCAACCGTGCTTAGTTCAGAACACACTAAAACACACTTACTTGCGTAGACTACACAAACAATATTTTTAAAGGTGGATATATAGTTTGCGAGGTATATTTTTGTAATAGTGACGTTCAAAACACCAAGTTATGCGTTTCTTGAAACATATACAGGAGTTTTAAAATTTAAGTCGGAATTTATTTTTAGGAAAGTGTATTGCAACATTATAACACTGAAAACTATATTACTTTTTGATGTAGTCCCCCTGCCTATTGATGTAGTTGCACCACTAATCTAGAAGCTTTCTAATATCTTCCTGGGAGAAGTCGTCGGGTTGCATGTGTATCCACCCTTGAGTAACTTCAATAGCATTATTATTTGATTGAAACCTTTTTCTGGCTAAAAATTCATTAAACACGCCAATCAAATGAAAATCGGCGGCACTAAGATCAAGACTGTATGATGCTGCATGTGGAAGTAGGTCCCGCCAAAATTTATTTTTGTTTGTAGCTGTAGCGGTATGGGGATGAGCATTATCTTGGGAAAGCAAATAGAACTTTGTCTTCTCTTCTGTTTGTTTCTTATCACCTGCCTAACTTTATCGCGCAAAAGTAAGTTAGTTGCACGATGTTTTGTAAGGAAATTAACGAAGAGCAATTCTTGAGAATCCCAAAAGATATTATTATTACTGTACCAACTGACAACACAGTTTTTGCTATTTTGGCTTCGAATATATGGTGTGACACTATTGCATGTTTGCACATTTTGAATTAGAAGTAATATGATCTAGCCACGATTCATGAGTTGTCCAAAAATTCATCTCTCATATCATTACAATAAAGAATAAGTGGTTTACAAACGAATCTACTTGTTTTTTCGGCCAACAAGCGCAAAATCCACCTGGTACTCACCTTAAGATACTTTAGCTTGTTTTTATGATGTCTTCAATATTTCCGACACTAATTTGTATATATTCAGAAATTTGACGAACTGTTACCCATATGTCTTACCGAACAAGGACATTTACTTTTTCTTCATTTTCACGATTATCCGCAGCTGCAACTCGCCCTGCGTGAGACTCGTTTTCAAAACGAGATCTCGTGTCTCAAAGGATTTCGACCACCCAAACACCCGACTGTTAGGAATACTTTGATCGCAGTATTGTGCTCATATTGTTGTAAGATTTCTAGTCGAATTTACGAATTCATGAAGAAATTTTATTATTATGCGCTACAATGTGAACAGAACCTTTCAACATCGTACCTGTAACTGTCAAAATAATATTATAACGGAATGGTTGCCATGGATATGTTAACAAGAGGCACGGCCAAACTTTGATTATTTTGATTTTTTGAATTCGTCCTCGATTAAAAAAAACTAAACCAATTCAATTTGAACGCCAGTATATCAAATTTTTGAAAAAAATTTAGAAAATGTTCAACATCTCCTTAGCTACACAAAATACATTCATCATAAAAGTTATTGTCCTACAAGTTATACTACTGTCGTGCAAATACGTTTGTAGTATTGAAAAGTTTTCCTCCTGTAGTACTGCTAATTGAATCTACTGAAATTACATTAAATTCTCGTTTAATATGTCTTTATCTCGGTACTAACTTTGTGTTGCTTTATTCGTTTGTATTTAGTTAAACTTTGAACTGCTTATGAAGCAAGCAAAAGTTGAACATAACTGGAGTAGTTGTTATAAATAAAACTTTGATAAGATGGAAATTACTTGTTAATATTAAATGCTGCCAAATTATTCATAATCCCTGATTATAATCCATCGTTAAGTCAGAAAAACCGGTTGTGTAGAATCATTAGAATAGAAAACAACAATCTTCCGAAATTATCTAATAAACCCGCCGCCATATTATGTTTTAAATTTTCCTGTGTACACAGGAAACAATATTTTTATAGTTTAGAACGTTTAGGTTATTCCAGGGAATATTTTCTAATTTTATGCTTTTCAATTGTAACGGTTAAAAGTTCGCCTGTATTTAGGCAACTCAGGTTTAAATGCAAGGTGAGGATAGATAGCGCGTTTTTGGGAAAGCGAAGACAGACACGCGAGGAGACGGGCCGAGGAAGTCGAAAGAGACTGGTCGAAAGCGTACGCGCGGCTTTGCGAAAATATTAAATTTGTGTTTTAAAGATAATAATTATCGATTAATCAATTAATATAATATTAAAAAGCAACGACGTGCAACAGAAAGGAAGTGTTGTGTGCCTAAAGAGATCCCAGCAGTCCACCTGTCAATCTGCATGAGATTAGCGAATCATCGTGCACCAAGTCTTATCGGCAAGTACTTTCTTGTTTACTCTTTTCGTGGTCTGTCCGAGCGCATAAAATTTATGCATACTGTAATAAAGAAACTTGCATTTAAACAGATAACTCTTGGTATAATATCTGGGATTAAGTACTTTAAAATAGAAGTGGTTCTAGCTTGTCTTTGCTTGACCCTTTTCCTCGTCGAGGTCCTCTCGGCTGGCGCCCAAGAAAAAAAAATCCTATAAAACCCACGCCCTTGCATCCGACTAATACAGCTGTCACGTTTGTGCAAATTTCAGTAAATTTAACGTCACAAAAATAATTGGCGCCCACGTGTGGAGCTTTTGTTTTTTATCCCTAGTAATCGGATGCAGGTTATATCTAGCTGGTTCATTAACAAATTTCCCTTGTTACCTTATCCTATTCCTACGCAAGATAAGCAAGAACTGTTTTCGGCGATATTGCTGGTTTGGGCATTTGTATGCACGTGCTGAAGATTAGTTTTTCGATTTATGGCAATAGAATAAAGATAGATTATTCGTTTGGGTTTGTTAAGTTATAGAATAAATTTAATCTTTCTATTCACGCAGACCAAATGTTCTGATGCGTGTTTGTTATAACAATAGAGTTTCCAGGAATGAATTGTTGTGCTTGATTAAAGAATAAATGACATGTATACATGGTGTTTGAAAAGTTTGGGTACCATTTGAAAAGTTCTTTGTGCTATTTTAAAACATTTTTGTAAAAATGGCTTCTTGTTATGATATGGATCCCAACCATTTAAGAACTCATGAACTTAACTATGAACTTAGAATTCGAGACGTTACTACTAATGTGGCTGATATGGTACAAAAACGTAAATGTTTACGTAGAGAACTGCGTAAAGACCAAGCTAGGCCAGAAGCTCATATTTATGTGACCCCTAATTTTTCTTTTGAGATAGAACAGCAAGAGTTGAATAGCAGTATTGCGGCTGTAACTGATCTTGTGAATGATTTTGATGGTTTGAATGAAGAGTTGCGTAAACGGATTCATAGTAGGATCACCCACATTTTAGCTAGATTAAGGCGTAAACCTGAGAATATCAACGATGAAATTAGCGGTTTTCATGGCGATATGATAGTATTAGTCTCCTCTTTTGAAGAAGATATGGAAGAAGTCCTCGAACGTCTAAAAAATGAAGAACAACAACGCTTGTCAATTGCAGCTGCTCATAATGAAACACTTTCAGCTCCAATGGTTTCTAAATCTACTCCTGTTCATAAGTGGTCTATTACTTTTGATGGTACAACCGCAAAGAGTTCAGTAAATTCTTTTTTAGAACGCATAGAAGAGTTGAGTTATGCTCGAAACACCCCGAAAGAGGAACTTTTTAGATCAGCTGTTGAACTTTTTACCGGTCGAGCTTTGGTGTGGTATAGACAAATAAAATCGAAGGTGAATTCGTGGGAAGGCTTAGTGGATGCGCTTAGGCGAGACTTTTTGCCAGCTGACTTCGATGATGAGTTGTGGGAGGAGATTCGAAGCCGAACACAGGGAATCGATGAACGTGTAACTATTTATATAGTTACAATGGAAAACCTATTCAGCCGTTTGGTGAAACCAGCCAGTAAAGACGAAAAGTTAAAATTGATTAAGAAAAATTTGTTGCCTTGTTTTCAAGTCCACATAGCACTGCAAGACATTCCTGATGTAGATAGTCTAGCCACGGTGTGTCGGGTACTGGAAAACGTAAACGTAGCTCAAAGAAAATTTCAGCCACCTCCAAAGAAAAATATTTCAACTTTAGAACCAGATTTAGCATACAGCAACGAAATGGTAAATAATCCAACTACTTCCAGAAATTATCGGAATGATTATAAAGTTTTCGAGTTGCATTGTTGGATCTGCAAACAAAAGGGCCATCTAAAGCGTGAATGCACAACAAATAAGAGAACCCTTAAATGTTACGGCTGCGGTAAAGAAGGTGTAATCCGCCCTAACTGTTGGAATTGTTCAAAAAACGGAAGATCCGGGAACGCGTCGTAGACCAGCGGTTCTCGCTTAGTAATACTTCCAAGGTCTACAATTTATTCTCTTTAAGAAATAAGTTAGATGTTAATAAGGGTAGATCATATGTTAATTGTAAATTTAATTCTGTAGAATGGAATTCTTGGTTGGGTGTTGTAGAGAATTTTTATGGTAGCGGTGTTAGTGAATCAGGTAATGATAAGAACAAACAGGTTGAATTAGATACGCTCATGGTGCGAAAAAAATTTGATAATAGACCGTATGTTTCCATTCAGATTTTTGGTAAAAGTATAGCAGCATTGTTGGATACTGGTGCGAGTGACTCTGTATTTGGAGGCAAAGGGCGAGAATTGTTAGAAAAATTTGATCTTAGAATTTGTGAAACTGTGGATTTCAACATTAGTACAGCCGACGGCTCACCACAGAATATAATTGGTTATGTTCACTCGCCCGTGCAACTAGCCGGTGTATTAAGAATTATTAAAGTATTTGTAGTTCCGTCATTGTCACACAGTTTAATTCTTGGTAGTGACTTTTGTAAATCTTTTCAAGTCGTTATTGATTATAGTAGGAATAGTTATTTTATAGGAAACGATAAGAAACCATTGCTATGTTCTTATGGACCATTAATCTGTGAAGTAGACTCTGTTGATGTTGTTCGGTCTAAGACTGAGCTAACTAATGATCAAGCAGTTGACTTAGAAGTGGTGATTGATAAATTTAAGGAACTTTCGTGGATGGAAGGTAACAGGCTTTGCCGTACTAATGTTATTGTCCATAGCATCAATACTGGGGATGCTAAGCCTGTGAAACAGCGCCATCATAACATGTCACCGTATATGTTGGACCACCTTCATAAAGAACTCGATAAGATGCTATCGTTGGGAGTGGTGCGTCCGTCATCCAGTCCGTGGGCTTCTCCGGTACTATTAGTAAAAAAACATAGTGGCCAATTAAGGTTCTGTTTCGATGGACGAAAATTAAATAGCCTGACAAAGAAGGACGCCTACCCATTGCCACACGTAGACCATATTCTGAATAAACTAACAGGAGCAAAATATCTTTCTAGTATTGATCTTAAATCAGCATTTTGGCAAATACCACTTGAAGAAAGTTCATGTGAGAAGACAGCATTTGTCATACCATCGAGAGGTTTGTACGAGTTTGTGGTTATGCCATTTGGCCTTAGCAATGCTGCACAAACACAACAGAGACTTATGGAAACGGTTTTAGGTTATAAATTAGAACCCTTCGTCTTCGTTTATTTAGACGACATCATTATTGCTACTCCAACTTTCGAGAAGCATATTGAGGTCTTATTAGAGGTTCATCAGCGCTTAAAAGATGCCAACCTCACAATTAATTTAGAAAAATGTGAATTTTGTTTACCGAGTCTGCGTTATTTAGGTTTTCTTTTAGATAAAAATGGTTTAAGGACTGACCCGCAGAAAGTATCTGCTATGTTGAACTTCCCTCGACCTACTACCGTAACGGAGTTGAAAAGATTCGTCGGTCTGGTCGGTTGGTATAGACGTTTTGTTGCATTGTTTTCGTCTCTAACAGCTCCATTGACGGCATTAATTAAAGGCAAAAGAAAATCCCAAAAATTACAATGGACCGAAGACGCCATAGAAAGTTTCAGAATGATCAAAGAGGCATTAGAGTCAGCTCCGATTCTTGCTAGACCCGATTTTTCGAAAATGTTTTCCTTACAGTGCGATGCCTCAGAAGTAGGAGTTGGTAGTGTTTTAACACAAGTCGATGACAACAATCAAGAAGTCATAATAGCTTTTGCTAGTAGAACTTTAACTCAAGCGGAAAAGAAATACTCGGTGACTGAGAAGGAGTGCTTGGCAATTCTGTTTGGAATAGAAAAATTTCGTTGTTACATAGAAGGGACTACTTTTAAAGTGATAACAGACCACTACAGTCTATTATGGTTACAAAGGCTTAAGGATCCTTCAGGGCGACTTGCAAGATGGTCGGTTAAGCTCCAACAGTATGATATGATTTTAGAACATCGAAATGGTAGTCTTCACGTTGTTCCTGATGCACTTTCAAGAGCACCCGTTGCGTAGCTGTCAATTTTGACCCTAGATGTTAATGAGTGTATTAAAGATCAATGGTACCGTAAAATGATCAACAACGTTGAGATTTCACCGGAAAAGTTTTCAGATTGGATGACAAAGGATGGATTGTTGTACAAACATTTTCCTAGTCCAAATGACATTGGTTTAAATCATCCAGAATGGAGGATAGTAATTCCTAAAGGTTATCGCAAAGATGTGCTAGTTTCTTGTCATAATGATCCGACATCTGCTCATCTCGGAGCTTTCAAAACGTATGAGAGAGTAAAGGAACTTTATTACTGGCCTAAAATGCGGACTTACATCAAGAACTACATTCGACACTGTAATATATGTGCCGCTCAGAAGTCTAGCAACGTTTCGCGCCCCGGATTTATGGGAAAACAAAAACAAGTATCATTCCCGTGGCAAGTAATTTCTGTTGATATTTTAGGTCCATTGCCAAGATCCGCAAGAGGGTTTTCCTACTTACTTGTTGTGTCAGATTACTTTTTAAAGTTCGTTTTATTGGAACCGCTGCGACAAGCTAATTCGAAGAATATAGTTAAATTTCTCGAGAACGACGTATTTTTGATGTATGGAAGTCCTCAAATAGTAACTTGTGACAACGCCACTACCTTTACTGGTAAAGACTTCAGAAAACTCTGTAATGAGTATGGAATTAAAATATGGTTTAACGCTAAATATCATGCGCAAGTAAATCAAGTCGAGCGTGTGAATCGCGTAATAGGATCTGCAATACGTTCTTATATACGAGGTACTGATCATCGGGCTTGGGATTTAGAAGTACCCAAAATCGGTTACGCTCTACGAACAGCTGTACATGATTCAACCGGTTATTCCCCCGTTTATTTAAATTTCGGCAGCTATGTCCCAATAGACGGAAGATTTTATGGAAACATAGAACATGTTAGAGACTTTAACTTGGCACCCTTTAATTTTGAAGAATATAGCAAAGAAATAAATAAGGTGCGCCAATTGTACAAGAACGTACAGGAAAGGTTAAGAAAGGCATACGAAAAGAATTGCCGCACCTACAACTTACGAAAACGTCCGGCTGACAAGTATTCTGTTGGAGATTTAGTGTGGAAGAAAAACTATGTCCTATCTAGTGGAGAACAACATTTCTCCGCCAAGTTAGCAGGCAAATATATTTTGTGTAGAGTCAAGAAAGTCGTGTCGCCGTTGGTCTATGAATTAATGGATGGTGAAGATGAAAAAGATCTTGGGAGATGGCATGCGAAAGATCTCCGACCCTATGATAATGATGATTTTGAATCCTAAGCAAATTGAGTGAATGTGAGAGTGTGATGGGCCCAGTGAATGTACAGAATGAACGTAGATTGACTGAATCGATTGCATGTGGTTCTGTTATTATTATTGTAACATTATTTTTAGCATGCTCTATGCTGATGTTCGAGCTATTGGATTTAGAGTTTAGGATGGCCATTGTTTATAAGTATATACTTGCATAATCTGGATTTATTTGTAATTAGTGTAATTAGTTCTAGTTGAAAATACTGTTTAGTTTGATTGTTAAAGCTTTGATACAAGCGTAATTACGTTTTCAGGAAGTATGTTACTTTTAGAAATTATAAGGTTCTAATGCCAGTAGTAGTAAGATGTTAAAGAAAAAAAATTTTCAGTTTTGCTGCAAATTTTTAAACCAGCAAAGGAGGGTGTGTAACTGTTAAAAGTTCGCCTGTATTTAGGCAACCCAGGGTTAAATGCAAGGTGAGGATAGATAACGCGTTTTTGGGAAAGCCAAGACAGACACGCGAGGAAACGGGCCGAGGAAGTCGAAACAGACTGGTCGAAAGCGTATGCGCGGCTTTGCGAAAATATTAAATTTGTGTTTTAAAGATAATAATTATCGATTAATCAATTAATACAATCGTGCACCAAGTCTTATCGGCAAGTACTTTCTTACTTTACTCTTTTCGTGATCTGTCCGAGCGCATAAAATTTATGCATACTGTAATAAAGAAACTTGCATTTAAACAGATAACTCTTGGTATAATATCTGGGATTAAGTACTTTAAAATAGAAGTTGTTCTAGCTTGTCTTTGCTTGACCCTTTTCCTCGTCGAGGTCCTCTCGGCTGGCGCCCAAGAAGAAAAATCCTATAAAACCCACGCCCTTGCATCCGACTAATACAGCTGTCGCGTTTGTGCAAATTTCAGTAAATTTAACGTCACACAATTTAAATTGATATTTCATTAAATTTCCATATAATGTAACCAGAGGCTAGGTTCACTCAGAAAATATTTCTAAGTGGTTTGTGAAGTACGTTATAGACAATAACGAAACAATTTATTTCCTAAACTATAAACAGTCACCCAAGCAATAGAGATTATAAAGAATTTTGATTTGACCTGTTTCGAAATTGATTAGAATAATCTAGTAGTAGATTATAGAAACCTGACATAATAAAATCAATAATTTGTTTAAAGTTTGGTCACTTATTTATGTTTTCTAAAGCAAAAGTTAAGTTTCTTATAAACTAATTAGTTAGATGATCAAGTAGATTTGTTTACAATGACAGTAAACGCTTAATAATGGATAAGATGAACTTGAAAATGCTACTTGATTCTGGAACTGTATTTTGATTCTAAAATTAGATTTCAATCTATTATTGGATTTCGATTCTATATTATAAAATCTGGTACAGATTTGACAATTACAGTTTAATAAATTACAATTTGTAAAAACATTAATTCAATTTAAAGTAAAATCTTTAAACAAACTGGGAAGCAATTAAAACTTAGACATATCGTAGAATGCTTCGCATCGCATAGATAGACAGAGTAACGAATGAGGCAATGATTCGTGGAACAAGAACAACACAAGAATATACGATGAAATGGAGACAAATGGCATATCCTAAAAGGAGAAAAGTACCAAAGGCTGCAGTTGATACTAAAAGGCAGGATTGAGGGTAAACGCGGTCGTGGGGGAGGAAATCTCGAGGCTAAAAAACATTCTTGGATGAACCAACGTAAAAATTGCGAGTGAATTATTTAAACTAGCATACAGTAAAAAAGCTTTTCCGCAATTATCGCAAACTTTCGGGAGACCAGATAGAGCACATGAAGAAGAAGTAAGGACTCTCGTAATTACAATCTTCCCAAATAATAAGAAGAAAGACTTGTTATAAATACCTCTCAAAATAATTACAACTATACTATACTAAAACACCACCAATTGTAATGCATGCTTAAACTCTAGCAACTCAAAATTGACTACAAAATTAAATGTCTGGCAGTTTAATTTCGGGCTGTAGGGCTGAACACGTTGTGCATGGTACACAACCTACTTTAGTTTTCTAATAGTTAAAATTAAAAGTATACTCTGAAAAGTAAGATTCCGTTTTTAGGTGTGCTTGAAATATGTAAAGCGAAATTTGTTAAAGTTCACGGTAGCTTTAAAACGATCGTTTGTTTAAGAATGTACAACTCCAATTTAAAAATTCTTGCTCAGGACAAATTCTTAACGCTATTTTATGTGATTTTTGTTAAATAATCATTACTATTGATTTCCATTTATTACAGAAAAAAGAAATGAGTGTTTGTATGCACTTAACAATATTTTTATATTTCTAGGTTTAGTATGATTAAATTAAAATGAAAACCAGTGTCACTCTGGCCATTCGTCACCGTCTTCAAATGCCTGAAAAATTATAGTTATGTTGTCTGCTGGTTTTTAATCTGAACTGTTAGATTCTTTTGGTTTGTAATTTTTTGTTGCTTGCGAAGTTATAGGCCGCTTCATCGTCTAGGACACCACAGAGTAGTACAAATTATTGAGTTTTGTTTCTTTAGCACCAGCAATCATATACATTTTTTGTTAATCCTATTGCGTCATTGCGAAGTAAGTCTTTTTCTTCTTCCTTCTTCTGTTATGGGTGTAAGCCTGTTCCTTCTTCGTCTTTCCTCTTATACATGCAGATTATCGTTCCATCCTTTTCTGGGTCGTCCTGTGCTTCTGTTTCCAACCCGCTATTTAAATTGTCACAGGCTTAAACGGAATTGTTTCAAATAAACAAAGGCATGCCCCTAACGTAGCTCATTTTGTAAAATACCCCGCGTTTAAATCTGATCAAATTTGGGAGAAAGTCGTAATAATTGAGGGCGCTGACGGGAATATCAGTAGATCCGGGACTACTCAAGCTCCACGTTGCTTTGAACAGCCAATCTGAAGGTTGTTCGTGATGGAACTTACCTTTTCACGTCATTGTTCCTAATAGAAACGTTAATTTACTAACCCCGTAAAAACGAGGCGCAACAATCACTCTCAGCTGTCCTTAAGGGAATCTACACATTACTTTTAGCAGAGATCAAAATAAAATAGAGCTGAGTTTAACAAGGCATTTAATTAAAATTAAAGAAGCGGAAAAAATTCACGGAAAAAGGTTAAATGATTATAATTTGGTAACGAACAAAGATCAACATAATTAAAAAAACACTGTTTAAAACGAACATTCTTAACATTAAACAAGGTCACGCATAAGTAAACCCAAAACAATTAAATCTAAGCTAATACTACCAAAAGTAGATATTGCGGAAAGGCCGTGTACACACGCAGTATTTTCTTATATCGGTCAAGTTCCTCGAATAAAACATACGAAATATAAAACTAGTTACAGAAGATTTCACACTGAATGACGCATGTTTCAGGCGGCCTCCCCTCGGTAAACTAAATGGAACAGCTGAAGCGTGGCTAACAAAGGTTTTGGAAATTTACCCTTTTTGATGGAAAATTGGCTCTTTAGGGGGGATGTAGGGTGCTTGAGGCAGTCCTTGGGTACAGTGGTGCAGTTTTTACAGTTGCTTTTCTCGAAACCGCTTGCTTTTACAGATTTTTCAATATTGTGTCATACGACGAAATTTCCCAAATCGATACTTTAAGCGATAGTTTCGGAATTTCTGGGAAACCAAATATTCCTTTTCTTCGGACGTACCGTAAATGATACCGCAGAGAACGATAGTAATTACCTATTTGTAAATTACCCTGATTCGGAAGCCAGGAGGTAATTTTAAATCTGCGTAACGCTCAGGTGGAGAGCTAGAACCGGACTTTTTTTTCTCCGCACTTAACTTTGTGTACGCCCGGGTTAATGCTTAGTTTGCAGAAATTAAAATAAACATTGCACATACAGGGTGCGTTCAATACCAGCGGCCCAACGTCACAATTTTTTGCTATCCTTTCTTCTGTCATTCCGCTGATATGGTCGTTCCATTTTTCTTTTCTTCTATACACCCACTCATTAATATTTTCTCCGTTACATTGTTATCTAATATTTTTACTTCTTTCTCTGTCAAGCAAAGTTTTTCCGAAAATCTTGCGGCGCACGGTCATTTACGATGTCTCAAATAATTAAATGGTTTAATTGTATTTAACGTCACAATGGTGGTAATGCTTTTATTGACTTTGACACTGAACGTGAATGATTTACCAAAAACTGTATCGCCGTAAACACCGACAACGACCCGATGGAAACATTGAGAGACAACTAGAAAACAGGACAATTCCACAACCGTGACCTAATTAGCAACCTAATCAGTAGAGTGGAAGGCTTTGACTTACCCAGAAAACCATGGAGCATGCTAAACTGAATCCGAACGCGACTGGGAAAATGCAGAAAACAAACGCATAGGTGGGGCTAGTCGGGTTCCCCCATGTATAACCTATGTGGAGCGCCGGAACAAAGAACACAAGAATGCCCCGATACTACCTTTAACGGCCCCGTGGAAGACATCCACCATCTAACCCCCATGGTGAGGAAATGGTTTCTTAACCTGGATCTGCTGCTGTAACCCTATTTTGAACTGTAATTTGCATAATATTGTGTCTGATATAATATTGTTAATGTGTCTAATGTAACTCTGAAACTATGAATGTATCTATACCAGTGTACTTTATTCATACGAAATATATATTGCTATGTATTATAATTTATAATAATAATTATTAAACTCCACGTTGATGGTGACATAAATATATGCTATATAATATGTTAATAAATAAATTATTAAACTAAATAAATTTTCTTTACCTCGGCTATCTCAAAATTAAATTCTCTACGTTGGTTACGCCAATAGTACAAATTAAAAAGAAATATTCTTATTTACACAAATAAATCAATTTCTTAATATCCCAGCATATAAAAACAACAAAAATCTCAAGGTTACAGTTCGTGACCTCGCTACAGATAGTTATAAAATTATAATAATAAAAACATTATGCAAATACAATTAATAAACAATTGTGGACATATCTTATAGATGTATTGTGTGAACTCGCCTTTATCCTCACAATTTAAATCTGCAACGGCTGCTCGAATTTTCGCTTTATCTCGTAGTGTTGAATCATCTCTGCAAACGTCTGGCTGCATCCGTGATCGTTGACCAATGTTCAAATTACAACTATAGTTACGTGTTGTAAATCTCCTATATTATACTTTAATATTTTAGTATAATTGCATTACTTATAGCAGGTACGTTATTTCAACGTAGTAAGATCTTTTATAAATCACTTTTAATTGATTTTAAAATTGATATTCTTTTTCAGTAAACCACTTAAATTTAAAATTATACTCAACTTCAGGGCTTAACAGAAGGTAAGTTCTTTTTATTTTTATCCACACTAGACACAATTAACTTTCAAATTAGATTTATAACGTTTATATTTTTAATATTCTTCACAAAACATAACCTTATAAAGTTATTATAAAAATTAAAATTGACCACACCCAATTTATATAAAATTCAACCTTAATGGTTTAATATCTAAAATTTGGAGAACATGAAAATACGTGCTTCTACTTTGAGTGACAATAACCGACTAAATTCCGAAAATTTACCAAATTTGGTATCTTCTGCTCATGTGAACTTCAAATCAACCAATGGAAATTTAAATATTAATCTGTACAATCTTCACATGTTTTTTAAAATACTTTAAATTTGTTTATAACAATATAAACAATATACCAATTAACAAACAAAATTCATAATCATAATCTTTACAAAATTCTGCATCTTTTGATATGCGTTACATGAATATTAGAAATAAAAAAAATATTCAAATTTACCCAAATTTAAACAATTGTGCCATAAAATTACTAAAAATAGATTCCTTAATGATTAATAAAGCCCCCTAAACACATTTACAACAACCATATTTGTTAACAATAAAATAATTAGTAAAATTCTAATTATAACCTCAAAATACCTTCCTTCAACTAACTTTCATAAATTCCAAATTAACAACCTAATTTACATAAACACAAATACATCAACACTACTTTTTTTTAAACATATAAATTATTTATAACCATAAAGAAACATATACTCAAAATTAAACTTGCTACACACATATTTACAAAAATATAAAACAATATTAATAACAAAATGTTATCTTCCAGAGCTCCTACACTTGCCCAAGACAACCAAAACATCGCCTACTTCGCACATAGGCGTCTATATCCTCATTTCATAAGGAATATGCACTACAACTTCACTTAGGTCACCAACAAACCACATCGTAGCATCCTCCGATGATCGTACAAGACCTTTTACTCTTATTAGGTATACATTTGTGATATTTTATCATAACTTCTCAAATAACCTTCTTTACATGATAATAAAACTAATTACATACAATTTCAGGTAAAATCAAGCTTCCTACCATCAAAATAGTATCCTTTTACATATACTAAAGGCATTACGAAGCCAAAATCACATCATTATCAGGTTATGCGTTAGTAAATTGAACCTATTTTTAAGTATAGTGTTAGAAAAAAAAAAAAAAAAAAAAATAAATTATAATATAGCGGTAAAATACATTAGCAATATATATATATTATATATATATATATGTATATATATATATATATATACATTTTCTCGATATTTCCAAACACTCTGTATATTATTTTAAAACTTTGACCCTTAATTAATTCAATATGTGTCAAACAGAAACTACTGAACCTTAATACAGTCCAACTCGGTTATAACGAGATCTTTGGGTTTGTAAATAATTACCCGTTATATCCGTATTATCTTGGAATCAATATTTGTTTACTGTATTGAAACTTAATATAACCATGTTCATTGTCCGCAAAAAGACATTTGCACTATCAAAGAATGTTCGAAGTCTTAAAATAACCTTTATCTATTATGGAAACGTCATATACATACATAAATGCGCGTATATAACATTAATTATGGCATTTTAGCTCCTTTCTTTGAACAAGTCGCCTATTATTAGTCGTTTTAGTGCTTTAAATTTTAAGTTTCCGTAATTAAACTTAAAAATAACATTTTATGGAACCCAATAATTCTCTAGTATGATTATCTATACGATTAAAAAAATTGCGCCAGTAGTTACAGCTCCAAGCAAAT
>JABXWE010026224.1:0-38408 GCA_014611495.1 Limonius californicus
AAAAAAAAACAGCAGCCAGAGACGACAGTGTATTGCGGAGAACGAGCCTGGCAGACAGAAGTCTTAATTGGACAGATTTAACCAAAATATGGTCCGAAGCTACTGGTGTAAGTGTACCCACTTCTACTGTAAGACGGAAACTTCTTAAGTGTCGATTTAGGGGTTGCAAAGCCCGGAAGAAACCCCTCTCATCAGAAAAAACAAAGGTTCTACAGTTCGAGATGGGCAAAGGATCATCGCCATTGGGCCCCAAACAATGGCAGAAGGTATTATTTAGCGATTAATCTACCTTTAACATTAACAATCATGCTGGAAACACATATGTTAGAATATTTCCTAGAGAAGAATTTTCACGATAGTGTGTTTGTTCTACCGACAATTAAACATCCAACCTCTGTCATGATATGAGGCTGCATCTCTGCTGAAGGTATCTGGCATGATGATTGCAACCAATTACATTGATGTCCTACAGGAGAAGATGCTGCCTAGTGGAGGAGAATTAATTCCTGACAAAACCTCTTTCAAGATGATAATGCTCCTTGCCACAGAGCAAAGGATGTTCAATCTTGGATGTCGACCAATAAAGGTAAAAGAATAGACTGGCCAGCACAATCCCCGCGCATAGAGAACTTACGGCAGAGGATTTTAATATTATTTCAAGAAAAACGCCCACAGAGAAAGTGGAATTAATCGAATCCCTAAATGATGCCTGGTATCGCTGCATTACGAAGGAATAATTACAAAAACGTGCTAATTGTAAGCCAAAAAGGTGCATTAGTTATTAAAAACAAAGGATGGCCTATTAAGTACTAAAACAGTTTTAAAATTAATTAGTATTGTAATAAACGTTTAAGTGTAGAATACATTATTATATATAATGTACAATTTTTCTGATTTTGAATAGATTCCATTTCTTTATGGATCAACATTTTATTATTGTTGCTAGTATTGTGTTTAAATGCCTGTATTATATTAGCAATGATGAAATGAAAAATATTTGATAAAAATGAGTTTAAACTGAAATTTATCTTATTTGTGCAACTGATGGAGAACTTTTTCATACTATTGTATTTTTTTTTCCCACTCCCATTCTGTCTTCTATCTTTCCCATAATTATTTTGTGTAATGGGCCGTATCTATGAAGCCTCAGTTCGAGGCCCAGATATTTGACTCTTCTTCTTGTCACTAAGTGTAAAAGTTCTCTATTTCTTCCTATTCTGTTTAAGACTTTCTCATTGACACACCGCTTTCTCTATGAGATTTGTAATAATCATCAAAAGATCCACATTTCGAAAGCTTCTATTCTTGAGCTTATATATTTATTAAGAGTCTATTCTTCTGAGTCCTACAGTAATATTGGCCATATGTAGCAATTAACTACTCTCATTCTTAGATCGATGCTCAGTTCTTTATCACATAATGTTACTTTCATCTTTCTAAACCCGCCTCTAGTCTTGTTTTACCATCCATGTCACTATTCCATTCTTCCCTTACCATACCACTCTATAAATGCCTCTTTCAAATTTTATTTGAAATGAAGCACTGGATATTTTTCTTCTTCCTGGACCTCGTTTACCACGAACTTTACTCTGGAGAATCAGTTGTAATAATTCATATCTTTGATTATTTCTCATGATATGGCCCAAGTATTCCAATTTTCTTCTCTTTGCAGTTATCAAGATTTCTGTTTCCTTATTTAATCGTTCTAGTACGTTTTTATTCGTGATGTGGTCTGTCCACGGGATCTTTAATATACGTCGGTATAGCCACATCTCAAAAGCTTCCAATTTCTTACTCGTCGCTTCAGTGAGGGTCCAGGATTCGAACCCGTACTGTACTGAGAAGACATATGTTCGGAGAAGTTTTATTTTTGTTTTTAAGTTTAGGTCATGACTTGTGAAGAGGCTTTTCATCTTCACGAATGCCACTCTTGCCTTTTCTACTCTGAATTTAATTTCCAGGGAGTGGTCCCATTGGCCGTTTATTGTTGCGCCAAGATAGGTATGTGTATTTACTCTTTTTATGTGTCTATTGTTGATTGTTATTTGCGTTGGTGGTATTCTATTTTTACTTATAACCATGTATTTGGTTTTGCTTATGTTTAACGTTAGGCCGTAATGTTGACTTGGCTCGGCTATCTTGGACATTAGCTGTTGTAAGCCATCTAAACTATCTGCAAACACTACTGCATCATCTGCATATCTTATGTTATTTAGGCATTCTCCGATAATCATTATGCCTTCTTCTACAATTACACATCTTCCAGTGCTTCTTTAAAAATCCCTTCTGAATATGTATTGAATAATAGAGGGGACAGCACACAGTCTTGCCTTACTCCCCGTTGTATATGTATTTCGTCCGAGTTTTGCCTTTCAACTCTTATATTGGCGGTTTGTTTCCAGTAAAGATTTATGATGATTTGTATATCGCGATCATCTAAGCCTATGTTTTGCAATATTTCTACGAGTTTTCCGTGTTTTACGCTGTCGAATGCCTTATTGTAATCAACAAAGCAAGCGTATATGTCGCAGTTCATATCTCTACATCGCTGGAATAAGACTTGCACGCAGAATAGCGCCCCTCTTGTTCCTACTGCGTTTCTAAAACCGAACTGTGTTCTTCCTATGTTTTCTTCGCTTTTTCTATATATTCTTTGATGGGTGATCTTCAGGAATAGCTTTAATAAATAGCTCATTAAACTGATCGTCCGGTAATCACTACATTGTTTAGCACTAGTCTTTTTAGGGATAATTATGAAGTTCGATTTTAGGCATGCTGCTGGTATTTCTCCGGTTTTATATATGTTATTAAATACTTTAGATGGCCATTTAATTCCGTCCTCGTCAAATAATTTCAAAAATTCTGAATGGAACTTATCATATCAGGTCCTGGGGTCTTTCCGTCCTTCATATGGTTAATAGCTTTTTGAATTTCTCCTTCTGTAATTGAAGGACCTGTTTCCCTTTGTAAGTTAGGGGGATGTGGTCTTTCCTTTATTCCTCTTTAAAAAGGTTTGTTATGTACTTTCGCCAGGTTTCCATCCTCAATTCTTTGTCAATTATAACTTTACCGTTATTGTCTTCTAGTCTTCCAGTTGTATGTGTTTTATAGATTCCCGCGGCCTCTTTGACTTTCTTGTGCATGTTGAAGTGATCGTGTTTCTTTTCTAACATCTCTATTTCTTCACATTTTTCCCTCCGCCGTCTTACTTTTGCTTTCCTTATTTCCCTTTTGATTTCATTTTGTATTTTCTTGTATTTTGTTTCATCTTTATTTTTGTATATTCTTCTCTCGTTCATTAATTCTAAAATTTCCTTTGTCATCCATGGTTTATTTTTATTGTTTTCCTGTTTCAGATGATCGTCACTTATTTTTCCTATGATTTGTTGAATCTTTTCTAATTCCGTTTCTACTTGGTCCGTCTTGTTTATGTCTTTAAACTTGTTTCTGAGTTTATTCTGTACTTGTTACTTTATTGATTCTTCCTTTAGCATTCTCATCTGCCATTGTTTCGCGTTTTCCGCTTTCTTGATTTTTTTCAGCTTAATTCTAAATGTGCAAACTACTGGGTTATGATCTGACGATATATCTGCGCTCGGATAGGTTTTGACTGAAGTAAAACAGTTTCTAAATCTTTTGTTTACTAATATAAAGTTTATTTGATTTCTGACTATGTTCTCCGGTTCGTCCATAGGTGATCTCCATGTATATAATTTTCTTTTTGGGAGTTTAAAGAAGGTGTTTGTAATTACAAGTTGTTCTTCTATGCAGAAGCTATTCAGACGGTCTCCTCTTTCATTCCTTACTCCCAATCCATAGGGACCCACAAATTCCCCATCTCTTCCTTCTCTCACCTTAGCGTTAAAATCGCCCATTATTACATTCCTACCCTGTTTGTGGAGCTGTTTTATGGTTGATGTTAGTGCACTATAAAATTCTTCTGCTTCCTGATCAAGTGATCACTTTTATCGGCGGTAGGAGCATATACCTGTACAATATTGAGATTTGTTGGGGTATTTTGTATCTGTATAACTATTATTCTTTCTGACACTGGTATAAAATTTATTACGCTTCTGGCGATGCTTTTAGTGACGATTATTCCTACTCCAAGTTCATGATGCCCATCGTTACTACCTGAATAGTATACCTTGTGGTCTTCTGTATGGATTTGGCCTGACCCTGGCCATCGCTTATACCCATTATTCCAATCTTCAACCTGTTCATTTCCTGTATTGTATTTTGGATTTTCCCTGCTTGATTTAGTACGCACATTCCATGTGCCTAATTTTATAGTTAACCCGGGGATTATTAGCAGCCTCTGACCATCTAAGGTCTGCCGGGGACTGAGGCCCATCGTTTTCCTTGTACTAGCCATGATAATTATACTAGGGATGCTTAATGAGGTGGTTTCCCCTTGCCTTCCTCATCGCAGTGCCATAGTCGGTTTAATCAATATGTGATGATCGTCTATGGTTATCTGAAATTAAGCTGTTCCAAAGTCCATCTTTTCCATCTTAATCCAGTAAGGTATCAGCTGCTTCCTAATACCTGCTAGTTTTGGTCCGCCCCGGGTATTTTATTTCCCCGGTACCCACCATATCTGGTGAGCGTTCCCCTATCCGCCACCTGGGGAGGCGCCCGATGGAGGACTAGCAACCCCACACTGGATATTAGCCAGTGAAATTTCTCCCACGTTTTGCATATTAACAAGATTATAGATGATGGGCTTGTCTCTTGTGGATGTGGGAGAAATTTTAAATAATTTTTAAAAGGATAGGCCAAGGTGCAGGCCAAATAATAGCATCAAAATTGAAAAATCGGATCCCGGATTACATACGATACTACAAGTTAGATCGGGTTTAGATCGAGAAATTTGATGAATCCCTGATTTGAAACCCAACGAAATATTGTCCTTGAAAAATACAGCACTGCATCCTTGCGATGTAGAACGATAGTTTTCACGGTACGGAAACATTTTGGATGGTAAAAGGCATGGCTTTACAACAGACAATATTGCAATGCCTACTTTTTAAATTTTTTTAACGTTTTAATCATAATTGTTACGGAACTAATTTTACTATATACACATCAAATAACCACTTTTGGATGACACAAAAGTTGTACACTCTAATATTTACAACAGACTCTTTAAAAGTTCATGTATTTTCCAGAACTCAGAAAACGTATTAAAGTAGGAAAATACTAGTGTCATAAGTGATCGTCAGTGGTATGACGACTGGGAAAAACGCTAATGATATTAAAACGAAGTCTAGAGAGTAGCTTGAAGGTCAGCTGTGGTAAATCCGAAAATCGGAAACACGCTAACCGACAAAGAATTTAGAAAAAGTTGCATTAATTCTGCCATAAAACAGTTTAACTCCCCTTCTTTTTATCACAATCCGATCTCCTGACGCGCCATTCTTAATTAATTTGGATAGAGGGATTAAAAGCGCGTGTCGAACAAATTACGGACAGGATTAGTTTGAAAGTGTTTCGGGTTTCCCACGAATTTGCTGCTCTTTTCACCCTCGTCACTAAAAGTCAAATTTCAATATTGAAAAGTTCTCGACGATACGCAATTTGTCGACATATTAAAGAGCGTTTCCCAAATAGGAGGCCCATTACGACTGACAAATGAATAAAAAGCCGGACTAGGCGGTTGATGGCACGTTCATGGCACACGTCAAAGATGAAAGCCACGCGACCGTAATGCTCTCATGAAAATCTTATTAGGAGTCGGTTTTTTAAACCTATAGGGTGTTTCGAACATTCAATATTTTGGTTGTTTCCCAATACCACAAAAGTAAATTTTATGACGTGTACGTAAATGGTATGGAAATGTACAAGATATTGAAAGAAAGTTTTTAATTGTCTATAAGAAGGGTAATAATACTAGTTTTGTTTTATAATGGAAATAGGAATTTTGCAGCTATTTTGATAGCCTCCTTTTTTCATCCAGCCAATCAAAGAAGTATTACTGGTGCAAAATAAAATTCGAGAATTGATTGCTTGTCAGTAGAAGTATATTTTCAAAATTGTACGTAGTGGACTTATAGAGAATTATTTTTATGACTAATCCCTAATTGATATTTATTTAAAGGCATTTCTTTTGTACTTTTGAGAATATGTCGGTTTCTGGAGCTAATTTTAGTAATGATCATGGTTTAGGACGTGATCTCTGAATCATCCTATCAACCACACAATGAAAAACTGTAATTAGTTAAAAGGAAGTGGTCGAAGCTGAACTTACTTTCAGTTTTAATGTATGTCAGTCAGACTGAATAGTTTAGTAGCCTCGCATATTATATGCTTAAATGAGCACATGGGAACGAGGAATTCGCACAGTAGAAACAGATAAGCAAGGGATGACTTCCAACGCGTCACTTGAACCCTCAACGCCACACGTACCTATTGTATTAAAGTATCAACATAGCCCATTGTTCAAGCACTGCCCTAAATTGTTAATCGAAACTAAAATACACAGTTTCAAAAATGCCGCGGGTCTGCCTTACTATGCATATTTTAGACCAGGGATGAGTAACCTGTTTTTACAACGGGCCAACTACAAATTTAAAAATGTTGTGCGGGCCGCATATAAGAAACGTATTAAAATATGAACACTAGATGATAAACACAAATTATCTCGTTATTAACAAAATGAACAAAATAGCAACTCTATAAAAAAAAAACACAAATAAAACATATAATAGAAATAGTATAAAAAAAAATCAAAAAGTAATTATTATGGGAAAAAAGCTTAAACAAATTTGAATGAGAAGTTTGGCATTGATTCTTTGCAACCAATTGGTCTATACAGGGTGTATCAGAAATAGGTACAAATATTAAATCCGATGGTAGATTACAATATATACAAACTAGAAAAAACATTTCGTTGGCAGTGGGACCCTTAATATATGAATAAAAAATAATTGAAAATTTGACCCAAAATTCTTTGAGTACCGCAGGATAATAACAAAAATTTGAGTTCAAAGACATGTTATGCAAAGGAGAGTAAGATAGAAGTGCAAAAAACTTTCTCATCACCTGCCACAGACCAATACTATTAGGTAGGCCAGTAATTTCTATTCAGTCTGTTGTTGAAGTTGGCAAGCAGTGTTCCTACCAAAATGGAAAATTTTACGAACATTGAACTTACTAATGTTGTTCTTATTTACGGGAAAGCTCAAGGAAGCGCTCTAAGGGCAAGGAAACTGTACTTAGAGCGATATCCTCAGCGCCTAATTCCAAACAGCCGTACATTTACTAGAACAGTCAACATGTACGGGATTATGGCACGTATCAACCACAAAACCATCATCGCGGTCGTCCAAGAGCAGAAAGGGTTGTTAATGTAGAACAGCATGTCTTGAAATTAGTGGATGAACCTAGTGTTAGCAGAAGACTTCCGTTACAAACTGGCGTTTCCCATTCTACTGTTTAGCGGATTTTGCGGGATCAGGGACTACACCCTTACCACGTTCAACGTGTTCAAGGTTTGCAACCAGCGGATTATGTACGTAGGCACGATTTTTGTGAATGGCTTCTTCAAGTGCAATTGTTATAAATTGGGAACTGCTTTAAAATATATCCATATATTTTTTGTAATTTAATGGCCTTTTTTCTAATTTAACACATAGAAATATATATTTAAAAAGTTAAAAAGTTAAGCTTTGACGGGTTGCACGAAAAAGTGAGCCGGGCCGCATGCGGCCCGCGGGTTGCTCATCCCTGTTTTAGACAACTGTTTCAAGCTCGCAAGCGTTGTTACATTTAATAAATGTTATTTTTTTATTAATTCCACCGCTTTTGCTTTACGAGAGTACATTTGCTTTGACTAACAAGTTCTCCTGTTTCCCATCATCATAACAAAATACTATTAAATATGTTAGTATTTTTTAAATTCACGATTTCCACTCTAATTATTAGATTATACAAATGCTAGAATACTATTTGTAAGGTACCTAACGATATCATATCATCCTAGAAAACTTGAAAAATACGAAGCTCCAAACTTTAAACCTTTCGATACAATCTGTTCTAGAGTCAAGGACGGGATATATTATAATTCCTTTTAAATATTGAAGGATTTGCATTAAATTTAAAATATAAATAATAGTTTTTACTTTCGATCTCTACTTCATCTACTTCCACGGCCTCTACTTCTGCTGCTAAATATGCTTATAAGAATTTTTCTTTGTAAATACTTTGCAGACAAAATCCATGTTTAATAAATGCTTCCGGAGGCGGAAAAGATATTTAATTAACACATAAATATCTGAATATATATACGTCAAATTTAACTTTAGCAATTCTATTCAGTAACCCCCGCTTTAATTTGTTTCTATCATCATCTAATTGATTTTACAATACAATTCAACAATATTTATCTTCATATTACCATTAATAAATTTATTGTAAAGAATTCTTCATAACTAATAACTATTTATGAAAGCTAATTTCTGTCCACACAACAGCATTTGATTAAAAATATTTATTATATATTATATAACAAGCATTACATTTTCCTCATTAGGCATTCATTTATTTGAATTCAGATAATCGCAAGATAGGAACCTAAAGATTATATACAATTTTGAAAGTGCTATTGTATTGTAAATTCTATAGCTATGATTATTTAGAAATTTCAACTCAATGTCCCCAGAATTACTAAATAAATTAGCAAATCACCGTTTCAGTTTTTCATTTCATTTTCAGAAAAAATATAAAATACGTACGATTTCTTTCCAAAATTACATCCGGTTTCAAATTTAACTCACCATAAATACCATGAAACGCTTAATAATGTGCTTAAAACCCCGGAGAGATGTGGAAATAGTTTAAAAATAGTATATATAATTAAACCACTTCGACTCTGCGTAAATGGTACTAACGAGAAACGATTACGATGCGAAAATTAAACCAGCAGGAATGTTGTGTGGTAAAAATTGGAAAAACAACATGCAAGAACAAGAGGATTATAATGCTTATAATATTAAAAGAGAAACCTTGACGATGTTAGAAGCAAAAAAGAATCGTGGATTGAATTTGGAAATAACATCAGGCGGAGTTCAGGGCCGGCGGTAAATCTTTTGGCGCCGGGGGCAAGATTTCCTAATATGCGCCTACCTAATTATATTATCAGTTAATAATAGTATTTATCTCTGGAATGTGTGTTAGATTACATTACATTATAAATAATGAATAAATTATACTATATTATTTTATTTGTAAGCCGCAGTTTTGTTTAGATACTTATTCATGTTTCGTATAAGAACAAAAACCAAATGCAGGTGCATTATTTTAAATATTTTATTATTATAACAAAAAAATTGTGCATTTTCGTTTTTTTTCTGTATATACCTGGGGCGAACAATTATTTTTTCGTCAATAACGGGCAAAATGTTTTCAGTTTTTTTTTTTTATTAAAATGTTAGGTAGATTGACTTGTACACGGACTAAGACATTGAATTGATATGGTGTTCTAGTAAATTTTAAGAATTACATTTAATAATGCGGTTGCCTGCTGTTTATTATGGATCGCTTTTACTTTTTTCTTTTTGATATTCCCATCCACCTAACTTTCTCTTACCCGAGGTTTCCAAAGATTTGAAATTATTATAAATACTGTAGTTTTATATAACTCGCAGCTAGAAGGTTTTTTTCTTAATGAGGTTTTGTTTAACGTGTACTTTTTTTAGGAAATCATAGGAACTATACATAGATTGAATGATAAATTATTAAACAGCTAATTTACCTTATATTGATGAATCTATAAAATAATTGTTCCCATTTTAGATACAGTTGGTGGAATACACAAGAGTGCACTGGCATATGCAACAAACATGTACATTTCTGTAAATGTTAATTAGGACACAAAGAGTAGATTTGAATTTGAAACTGTGGAAGTTTCTTTCAGAATGTTTATCTGTTTTAGATATTTCTTTGCCGTTACCTGTATGTACTTGGGTACTGGTGTTACAGCTGGGAATAAATGCCCTTTAAACATCTGGACAGTAGTGATAAAAACAAATACCATCAACTTTAGTTTCAGAGAAGTATTACGTTCTAAATCCTATAACCATAAAATGGGAATCTTCTTTGGATTATACAATATATAAGTGAATAAAATATAAAAAAAAATAGACAGGAAAACCAAATAATGGAATAGTTAGTTTTGAAGGACGCAAAGTATCGTTAAATCATTGGCTGTATGGCAGCTTAGTTACCGAAATACGTATTTAGATGTTCTAAATATCGTGGTGATAAGGGGTTTTCCAAAGTTTATCATTAAATAAAAAAATTAAGATTTCTACGGACTTGTGTAGACAAGCGCTTGAAATACACTGATTTAGTGTAGCACTGTATTCTAATAGTTATTTTTATAACAAGTGCCGAAAACAATTCATTACATACAAGTGCAGAATTTGACGCACGAGGCCGAAGGCCGAGTGCGGAAATCTGCACGAATATATGGAATTGTTTTCGGTACGTGATATAAACAACATTTTACCTACAACTGTTCACTGAAGAAATTATTATAATGTCATTAAAATTTATAAAAAATTGGTACTATCCCGTGAAGTCGTGATTCTACGACGTTGCTAAGCGCGTTGCTAAGGTTTGTTGATTGCTTCACTGAGAATGTTGAAACAGAGGAAGTTAACGTTAACACGGTATCTAATAAGAAAATTTTGAGTTCGAGTGTATTAATATTAATAACTGTACTAACTGTGTAATACACATTCATAAACAATAAAAATTATTCATTTCTATGTTACTTAGGTATTTCTTTATCAAAGTCAATTTGACATTTCTGTAATTCAATTTGACTTTTCTGTAAACAAAAAACACATGTGTTTTTTGGAAACCTCGAAAGCACAAGTGCGTTAAACGTCTCCTTCCCAACCGTTGTCAAGGCTATTTTAGTTACGTAATAATAATAAAATCAAACAGTTGTAGGTAAAAATATTTAATTGTTTATTTATTCCCGGAATGTAAAATCAAAAATTTGGAAACCTTTACGGCAGGACATGGTTGTACATTCCTTAGGAATTGTAGCCGCTCTTCTCTTGAGCTCTTGCAACTCATTTCCTGTGGTGAGTTAATCCACGTTCTTGCTTTCTTGATTTATTCCAACCTGTTGTTTCTCCTTGCTTCTTCCGTTGTTTTCTTCCACGCATCTCAGTTCTGTATCTTTTCCCTCCATGCATGTATCTACAGCTTCTTCACATCTTCCACTACTTGATCTTCCCAGCTGCTTTTCGGTGTTCCTCTTCCTGTTTGTAGCCGGTCTCCACTCTGTGATTTTCCTGAGATCTCTGTTGTTTCCCATTCTTCTTATGTGGCCGTACCAGCGGAGTCTTTGCACTTTTATGATCTTTACTATATCTTCCCCTTTAGGGTATTTTATATTTCAAAGTTTATTAACCTTCTGTATTAACCCTCTGCAACTTTCTTTGGTACATTCTTCTTATGATCTTTCTTTTAAATATTCTTAGTTTTTCTTGTTCCAAGCTTGTTAAGTTCATCGTCTCTGCGCCATAGGTCACTACCGGTCTAATTGCTGCTCTATATACCCTCATTTTTGTATTTATACTTACTATATTTACTTTTCATAATATTTTTGTATTTGTAATAGATTTTGTGTCCCGCTTTCACTCTGTGGTCAATTTCTATGCTTCTGTCATTTGTGCTGTTAATTATTATTCCTAAATATTTAAAATTGTCTACTATTTCGAACTTGGGAGTTTGGGAGCTGCTGTAGTGAAAGCAGATAATCCCTGTTTGAAGATTTCGAGTAAGTTTGACCCGTACGGTACTTACTTTTTATGTTACTAGAGCCCTATAATTCTGTACCAGTGTTAAGCTGGTCGTTTTACCTTTTTTTTTTTCCACACATTCATACTACCGTTCCCCCCCCGGAACCGCTTTCGCATTACTTCAGGGGGGTGCGGGCGTCCCTTACACACTAACCATTCATGCAGCATGCACCCTAAACTTAACTAACCGAATTGCGGTCGCCCCAGCGGGGATTCGAAACCACGCCGGAACAAGCGCAATTCAGTGTGACCTCGAGTGGTCAATGCGTTCTCGCATTCGACCACCGCGGTCCCTGGTCGTTTTACCTGTATTTAAATAAACATTCGCATTATTTGCATCTTCGTTTAACTCAACCGAAATAATAAGCAGCTGCAGTGGCGTATATTAATACTAATTTGAGGCGGGTATGTAGAAAAAAGGGCGCCATGTTATATAGATACTTATATATTTTTATTGGAACTTTCCTAACCTATAGCTACGCTACATAATTTATCATGGAGATCTCGACCCTATTTATTGTATATACATATAATTACGCTAGTCTAGTGTAATAGAAACATAGCATCTATTATAACAGCAAACTGCGATGTTTTACATTTTTGAACAAGTCTGTTACCTTGATTAAGTCTATGCTATTTAAAACTCCCGTTCAATATTTAATTTCAGACATTGTAGATCTTAAATATGATTTTATTTGTTTCAATCTACTAAAGCTGCGCTCAGCAGATGTGCCGCTGATTGGTAGCGTCAAATATATTTTCTATAAAGTATTTAAATTTTTAAAACTATCTGTCATAGTATTAATATACATAAAATTTAGAACCTGGTTTATTTTAAGGTTTTCCTCTTTTGAGGTATAAATTTGTGTATACAGATTTTTAAGCAGTTTGTATTCATCAGCAGTGCTGCTCATTTCGTCTAACTCTTCTTCGTAAGCTAATGGCAAATCTACTACTGCTTTTGTGCTTTTTTCTTCGTAAAAATTGATGGGCTTAAGACATGACAATGTTGAGGACACCTTGTGAAAGTCTTAAAATGTTTTATTAAATTGAATGAGCAGATGATCCAGTACCTACTACGTGATACAGTTCTACCTTAAAACTTTGTCTTTAAGTCTTCAATGGGCTCATCTCCGGCCTTTTCGTCAAAGTGTTTCTTCTGTCTTCTTACTCGAGGTCTCTCGTAAACTGTCGACATGGTGCATTGTAGACGCTGTTGTTAAATTTAAATCAACGTTTTGTAAGCATTTAGAGCAAACATCAATTTTTGTTCAAATATCTTCCCAAAATATTAATAATGTCAGAAATTCAAAATTGCTCATCTGATTCAATAAGCCCATGCTTTCTGACATGTTTTTTGTTGCCGTATTTGAAATAGTTCTTTCACTTATTAAATTTAATGTAGACAGAATTGCTGATAAAATTTGAATCATTGCAATTAAAGCATGTTTATGACCAGACCAGCGAGTATCCGACAGACGTTTTAAAGTTAATTTTGACTTTACATTTGCAACCTCTTCTCTCTGTTCTTTCTTTAACAAATATAAACGTGGTAAAATACTGGTTAAAAGCGTTTATATTGTTCCCAAATTGCCAAAAAAACTTTTTACTTTTACTTTTCACGCGCAGATCCATAGTTTCCAACGTACCTAATAGATACCGAAAATTGACCAATTCTAAGGACATCGATGCCTCATATTTACTTAAAAATGTGATAAGCTCTAAAAAATTTCCTCTATTGCCACCATTATCAGAATGATTGTTTTCCAGATGGCCTCGTAGTGGTAAACCTTGCCGAGCCAGAAATAAAATACAATCTAATATAATAGATACTACTTTTCTGTTTCGTTCTCGTTCTTCTTTCATTGCACTTAACTGCTCATTAACTACAGTTTTATCCTTATTAATTCGATAAGTAGTAAGAAACAATGTATTTAAGGATTCGGTATGGCGAATAGAGAATTCGTGAACTTTCATTTTTTCCAACCCCTTTCTAAGATTTTCTACTCCTGGATTGGGGGATCACTCCATGAGCATGAGCCCTGCTTCGTTCGGAATTATACACAAGAAAAACAGAACATTTTGTTAGCTCTTGGCGAGTAGGTACATAAGCCATGCAGTTCTGGAGCAATACCAGTCTTTCAAAAATCGATTACCCTTACATGTTTCATGTAGATAACAATATTTCTTCTGAAAAATTGAATTTTTCATTCACACCCGGCTTACATGTTTCTATAGTAATTAGCAAGCGCAGTAATTTTGGAGTAATTATTACATTTTTATTTAAATCTGAAACGGATAAATAATCTCCGGCAAATGAATCATCTTCTAAAGCCCCTGCTTCTGTTTGCACAATTTTGCAAACATGAACATATGCTGCAGAATCCTCAGCTTCTAAATCAGGCATTTGTAAATAAGGAGCTAAAGAACAGTGAGAAGGAGCAGTTATTTCTAAAGCAGTACCAGAGGTAGATGGTTCAGGTTCCGATACGGATAGTTTTGCTATTTTAAATAATTTTGCCGAAGGACTACCAAATTCGTGAAGATCAATTTTAGCGGGATCCGGGACTAGCGATAAAATATCGATATTTCTGTTTCGACTGTTTCCGAAGGAATACCTGCACTCGATGTATTTAATTTATCTTCACGCGCGGTACTGAAAATCAGATACATAGTTACAGTCACTAACCGATCTTATATACTATTTTTAAAAATACCTACGTATTTTGAAATGCAGCTCATATATCTAGAGTTCCTGCGGTCGTTCTTTTAAGTGCATTTAACTTTTTGCGTGCCCCACCAGACAATTTTAATTCTTTCCATTGCCACGGTTTATAGGTACCTACTTAGAGTTCAATTAAAAATTCACAAAATCACAAGTAACCAGAAAAAGAACACGTCATTTCATTCGTCAAGCACAAATATTAAAGTAACTAAACTAAACTTAAGATGCAAAATAAGTTCTCTTAGCTCTTCTTTAATTTTCATAGAATTGAGAGACCCAAACATCGGATTTCGCTCACGCTAAGTTTTAAGCTTTAACTTTAACAGATGTGATTTTATTTGGTTATTTTTAGGTATTGGTATTGTGGCAGGTATTCTATTCTATTTTAAATTTCGAATTTTGTACATGATTGTTCAAAAAGGCGCCGAAGGCACCAAACACGCGAGGCACCGGGTTTGCGAACCCGGAAAACCCCCTTAATATACGCCACTGAGCAGCTGCCTCTAACGTGAAAGCAAAAATATATAACAAGATATATGTTGGGTTTGGCTTAGTTAATTCCATATCGGACAGAATCTTTTGGATGAACTATATAATGTTGTTGGTAGCCCGTCTCCCTGTCTTACGCCTAGATTAATTTCGAAATCTTCAGTTTCTCCTTCATCTGTCATGACTGCTGCTTTTGAGTGTCTCATCGTCATTTCTATCAGTCTCACAAGCTTTCCTGGTACTTCTATGTCCTTCATGGCTATTATTAGCTGTTCGCGTTTCAGGCTATCAAATGCTTGTTTGAAGTCTATATACACAATTTGCAGTGTAGTTACACATTCATGGAACTTTTCGGTTTTATGTGTAGTGGATATAAACACCTAAGACAAAAAGGCAAGCAATATAAAATAAAAAGTGAAATTTAATACTTGGAGGAAGTCAACAGACTACAATACTTCAGACCATGCGCTATCTGAGAAAAGTAAAAGGCAAAACCAGAAAAGATACAATAAGATATAACAAACACAAGAAAAACTTTAAAAGCAATACGTCTATGAAACTCAACTAAGATGGTATTATTATGGTCAAAGGTTAGATAAAACAAAAATACCACGAAACGCCTATGAAGAGAAGTGATGTAAAACAGAACAGGAGGCTGTTGGCAAAAGATGACCCGACGACAAAAGAATAGCAATCTGTGGCAGGAAAGGAGTTTAAATAGAAGTGAAGTCACTAGCAGAGGAAACTGGAAGAAGTTATGAAAAACAAAACTGGCAGAAGCAACAAATCTCAACGTGAAAAGCGGTAATTAAGCTAGGATTAACCAGTGGCGAGTCTTTATAAGAAGCTACGGAGCCACAGCACTATTATAGCAAATCAGCCTATTTCTCATAAAATATTGATTTTTTTAAATATTTATTATCATTTCAAAGTTTAAACAAAGCATAATTAATACTAATCTGTATTTTATCAATTTTCACCGTACGATGAAATAAATAAACCAATTCTACTTTGGCAGTTTTCCGGCAGAACATAGCCTGCAGCAATATGGAGGAGCGTGAAACGGGAAGGTGGGAGATCGTATTCTAAACGTAGAATTGGACCCAGGCGTTAACTGGCTCTTCTTTTAATATGAAGCGTGCAGACGTGGCGCATCGAACGAAGTTGCATGATGAATAAAATAAGCAATCTTTTAAATAATCTTATTTCCATATACTCTCTCTAGGATCAGCTTGAAGCTATCGGCTAAAAAGCTTTCCTTAATAGCATAAATATTATAATAAACAAATGATTGACTTGTTTGCAAATAGAAGAAGAACCTAAAATGCATTTCATATATCTTGCAATTTAATAATCACGTATTGATTGATTTAGTTAAGTAATGTTTTTAATGAAAAATTAAAAATTGTAGGTACAATTCTACATTACTTGTAATTGGAGAAAGCATATAACGCATAGAGTCTGGTTTTCGTCTTCTGAAAAATGAGCTTTAAAATGTTTATCAAGTGTTGCAGAAATTTTAAAGTGTTTGAATATCATAATGACCTTGAATTTTAAGCTCCCGCCCCGCAAATTTCTCGCATGTAGACTGCCCGACCATGAATAACAGCGGTGGCACTATCACTCTACACTACCACGAGCCGCTACTGCGACTAAGTAACGTAATTTAACATATTTTACTTAAGTTAATCGTTGTTATAGTTCTAGCTCAAAGCGAGCTTGTCCTTGAATTTGTCTATCTGCGTATACCTAACATGCTAACAATTTTTCATGTTACTGTCAGATAAATAAAAGCAGTCCAATTAGTCTGTTAAATTTCATGGCACTGGATGGAGTTTAGTTTATTAATTTACTTCTATTTTTTAATAAAGCTCTCAGTTGAGGTTTAGGTTTTAGTCATTCAGTTAATTTCCTGCAACTGCTTTTTTACTTTTTACGAGTATATTTATTTTTAACCTGTATGAAGTATTACGATTAAGTAAATGTATTGCTGGCCCTGCAAACAAAACCTACTGCATCAAACAGGATGCAGTCATTTGACTGCCGTCAAATAAAGATGTAATCACAATGATTTTCCCAAAATTATTATTAAAAAATTCCATAAATAAAGCCGACAGTAAGAGCTGTCGAATATCAACAGGAGCAAAATCGTAGCCTTTTATATCGACAAACCCGGGGCTTAAGGTTGCCTTCCTTAATACTGAAAAACGAGCTGGATTAATTTAGAAGGCAATGAGAATAATGTACATTGTACATAAAAGAATTCTTACAGTTTTGGCATTTTTCTGATTGAAAGAAATTTAGGTAAATCTTGATATTTAGGTTGTGTGCATTATATTGTTAACAGATGGCAATTTGTAATAAGGTGAAAACACTTTTTTAAATTCAGTCTGCATATATTATAAACGTAGGTAGATTATATTGTATTTTTGCACACATTTGGACATTTTTTATCATCAGTTCTTACGATTTTTTTTTGATAATTTCTGTTATCTATAATAAATTTGCATATGTCGTCTATTAGTTTACAAAACAGCATGTTGAAAGATAGCATATTAACGTAGCTACGATGACAATGGGAAACGCTTATTTTGAGTCACTTTAGTAGCCATTTAAAACCACATACCTTTTCATAATGTATAACTATAATAAAATTAATTTGGGTTAGCCAGATGCCTTTAGTGATTTTCCTCAATCACTTTAAATTTTAAAAACGCATAACAAATTTATGTTTAACACACGTTCGTATTTGAACATTTGTAAAGCAGTCGAAACTCCCAGGTGTATTCTAAAATACAATCCGAACGCACAATTTGTAGAACAGTCCTTTGTAACACCCTAATGTGGATTAACCATAAGGTAAGAGGTTCTCTAACTATTTGGAACGGTTAGCTATTAAATTGTCTGCAGAGGCAGTTTGAAGCATATCACTTCACCCAAAGACTTGTCCGATTGTGCCCCATTTCGAAATTGTTTAATTAGAAATTGCTTAAAATTAGAAGGTGGAGTTATTGACGGCACACCCGCCCTAACCGCAGCCGATTGGCCGGAGCAAGGGTGGCTGTGTTATAGAGATAAGGGCCCGGAGTTGTGTGTTGTTACTGATACAGCAGCATCCCTCGCCCCGGAGCTTTTCGGAACTTAAAGGGAGGTCAGTGTATCTAAAGTATTCGGTTTAAAATTGTATACTACTGCATAGTGCATTTGGATTGCAAAGTGTTTACAGTTGTACACAACCCGGCATCAAATGGTAAGTTGAATAATAAAGTATTTTATCAGCGATTTTTAATGATTCCTCTTCGACTACGCTCATATGTGAAATTTAAATGTGTTTTGATAACAATCGTGTGGGTGTACAAAAATACAAGTGCTGATATGTTACTTCCTCTGTGGAACGATACACAAGTTCCATTATCACACTGTTGAATTACGAAAACAAAGTTGGTTTATAATTAGTAATGGTTATTATTGGAAACAGCCTATGTTAACATTTGGTACCTCGAACGGTACTAGGAGCATGGATTGGTCAGCTGGAGATGGAGAAAACAGTCCAACCAGCTCATCCCAATCTAGCAGTGCTCGAAAAGAATCTCAACATTACCAAGATTTGGATTCCTTTTCCGAAGAGGATGATCTCTCTGACGAATTTTCTCTGTTGGACAGCGATGAGGAAAAAAGGTCGACTGATCTTAGGGTTTCTCAACATCTACTTCAGGTAAGCGTTTAATGTCATTTCATGTCGAATAACAAAGAAGTAATATCGAGACAAAATATTTTTTAATTAACAATGAATACGTACAGAATTTAGAAGACATATAGGTATATAGCTAGAAATGTATTTTTGTTTATCGAAGTTTAAAATTAGAAATCGTGGGCTTAATTATACGAGGATTCCGCAAAGAGAAAAATTGGAAAGCGTGTCTATGTATGAGTAAATAGCGTAGCACTCAATTCAGGTATAAGAATGTTCGATACATTTTCAGCCTTCCATGGAAATAGCACCTCGGGGTGTTGTGAGGAAAATGTTCACCAACAGCAGAGAGCGATGGCGACAACAAAATGTAAGCGGCGCTTTCGCAGAATTACGAAAACTCGTCCCGACGCACCCGCCGGATAAAAAACTTTCTAAAAATGAAATTTTGAGAATGGCGATAAGGTTAGTGACAAAAGTTTGTATTGATATGCCAAGTAATTATCAAAAATTGTGTTTAATGAAAACTCTTTACCGCATTTTTGAGATTATGCGTAGAGATTTGTTTCTCTCTTTTCGCAACTAACATTTTTACTACTCCATACATAGATTGTTGTGAGAAACACTGAAAAACATTTCCATGAAAATAAAGTCAACTAATTGTCCTTTCATTGTCTAGTATTGTCTAGTCATTCCATCGTTAGGAATTCCGATTTGAATAGAAATGCTTAAATAGAGACCGAAAAATCCTTATCTCGATTGATCAAATTACTTTTATGTAGCCATTTAAAAATATAACAAGGAGTTGTTACTTTATTATCATAAAATATTACAATAGATACACGAAAAATAGCTTATATCGTATGAGTGTAATATACGTCATAAAAGGTTCCGTTGGAAATCTCAAATCATATCGTATCATAACGGGTACGTACATACGTATATGAATGAATATCATCGACGTAATTTTCCAACAATGCGTTAGTGTTATGTGTCTCAACTTATATTAGTAGTAATATAATGTTTTACTGCATAAAACAAGTGTTTATCGCGGTTTACAAATATTTATTTTTCAAATTACTGGCAAAAGTGTCAATAGTTGTTTTGAATTTGTCTAAACTGAAGGATAATGATATCATCAATAATTCCCTTACTTCCATCCGTTATTTTGTCCATGTGGCAGGCAAATAGTTATTTCAGGAAAATAGCCTTTCACTAGGCAAATACTATAAGCCTGAACAAATAGCTTTCTAATACTCATTTATATTTAAACGCTATTTTATTGGGAAATGGGAATCGTCGTTGGGCTAACAGCATTTTGTTTTAATGATGTGTTTAATGTGTTAAAATAAAGTTAATGCTAATAGTAATAAATAATAAACAGTAGCTTCGAAAATATTTAACACGCGGGTTTTGAGAAAGGAATTCAATTTTTAATCTGATATATTTAGGTTGGCAGGGCCGGCGCTAGACCTTTTGACGCCGGGGGCAAGTTTTCCTAATATGCACCTACCAAATTATGTTATTAGTTAATAATATTTTACACTGTACCATTTACAAGATAAATAATTCAAAAATTAAACTGTTATTTCTAAGCCGTAGTTTTGTTTAGATATTCAAGTGTTATATAAGAACAAACACTTAGGCTTAGGCGGTTTGGTCGAGCATTGCAAATATCTAATTGTTTTATTTATTACCAGAAATCTAAATGTAAATTTTGGAAACCTTTACGGTGATTCAATTTATTGCTCGTTGCCTCTGCGTAAAACCGGTCCTGCAGATAATGTGAAGAAAATTCCAGTTTAAAAAGTTTACTGTCATTGTTATTTAATACATATTACAAAACACACTCTGCTTATAAGTTTTTTTGTTCAAATTCGTTTTTTTAGTGATCAATATTCTTGAATCAGATTTTCGTCTACGTTTTATTCCAAAATTTTATATATCCAGTGATTGTTTTTCTAATTCATTGTTTCATATATACATTTTTTAGATTAGTTAGTAATTTAAAATTGGATTTAAATTTAGGTGTCTTTCTTCTATTTGCACAATAACTGTATCCAATAACAGTATTATAGAAATTTACCTAAATTCTTCCACAGGGTCTTCCGATACTTCATCTTCTATCAATTCAGAAAATATTCTTTTGCTGTTGTTTTTTTGGAAACCTTTCTGAAATAGTTTTATTTTTGTCTTTTCGCTTCATTAAGAGCTGTCAAATTGTGCTGTTTAGATTAATTTTATTTAATAAAATCCTCTTCGCAAGCTATATCATATGTATAGGCGTTGAGAGAGCACTATATTAAAAAAAATGTTTTTATTGCGCTCATATCTCATCATTAATATTATTTGAATAAGAAGCAATCAATGTGTATGACCGAGATACATTCGCTTGGTGTTCGCTATTGGTTAAGCTTATGCCCCACTGTAACAATTTGTATAAAAAGTTTTTATAAAAATATCGGTAGCTGTTTGCCAATAAATAAGAAATGAGATTATTGTGTATTTAGTCGCTTTAGAGATTACCTATGCCATGTTTCGTTTAAGAACAAACTGTAAGTGTTTTATATTAACCCTTAAGTACTATTGCGGGGTGTTTCAACATTCCAGACGTCACTTTTTAGGGTATATCTTGTACATTATTGCATTTACGCTGTTTAGGTACAAAGTATTCTCTTAGAAGGATATGTTCTTTAATATACCACAAATCGCGATCTGCTATCTTCTAAGTTTCTGTAACAAATAGCTGTTGGGGTGCTAAAATACCCCAGGATAGTATTAATGTTAGAATGTTGTAAAAGTGCGCTTTTTTAAATCGGGAATTCACAGAATTATTGCATAAAATATTTAGTTTTTGCTACTTGGAGATCACAGCTTCCCCCTTCTAATATTTGTCGTACAATGTTTCGCCGACTTAAACTAAACTTTGGGAGAAACCATGCAAGAATTGTGGCCAGCATGTGTACAAGGACCATTCCGAAAATATTATAACGCACAAGACGTTTAGAAGGGTAAATAATTAGAAATGTTGTTACATATTGAGTACATAACGGAATAACACGTTTTTAGCACTAAAAAATGTTAGTCAACAAACATACTTGTTGAAATTTTATTTGTGATAATAATGCCACTTTTATATTTCGGGGAATAAAGCCACAATGGTAGGAAGCAGACACTGCGAGACTAATTTTAAAATATTAAAAATATTTTTGTTTAAGAATTTTTTCCTGGTATACGTACATGTTGTGCACTGTTATGTAAACATTAAATTTTTTTTAAATTTAAATAAAGTGTTGCTGTTTTTTATGCAAGTAGGTAGCAAGAAAAAGACTTATTTTAATGACTAAAACAAAAAAATTAAAAACGCACCTCAAAATACGAAAAAATTTGGGGCGTCAAAACACCCAACACAGTATAAACTTGAAAGCGCGATAGTACTTGAGAGTTACATATTTTATTGAAATAACAGAAAAGTGACACAATTTATTGAGACACAAAGAGAAGATTCGATGTAGAAACACGTTTTAGCATGTTTAGCCGTTTTAAAGATTACTTATGCCGTTTTGTGCATGTACTTGGGGGTGTCACTGCAGCTGTGAATAAGTACCTCTTAAACGTCTATGAATAGTGATGAAAATAAATACAATAAGCTGTAGTTTTCGAGAAACATTGGTTCTTAGCCCTATAATTATAAAACGGGAACTTTGTTTCGATTATATAATGCACCAGTAAACACGAATACGAATACGAAAAATAAACAGAAACCAAATACTATAGGTAATATTAAAGAACCGAAAATATCAATAAATAAAAGGATAAAAGTTTCTAGAAACTTGTGTAAACTTGTTACAGGCCAATCGAGCTTTTTCGACGATTCGTAACTAACTTGATGGAAAAGGGGCCTACAGCTTAGCTCAGAGGAGTAGGGGGAGTTCGTGAAAATCGCTTATGGGAGAAAATCTTTAGCTGTGTACAGGGCGAGTCAAAATAAGTGGGCGCCACCTTCCAAATCCAGCTGTTGTAGGTCCTCGTGGAAGGCCGAGAAGCCAACAGCTCACGTGAATGGAACCTACCTTTATTTTGTGCCTCCTCCTATATATATTTGAAGCTTGCAAAATTTTTACATAAACACATACATAGTACACATAAATAAAAGAGGCAGTACATTTTAAAACACATATAATGAAACTCTTAGTAACGACGGTACAACAAAAAAAATGAGAAGCAAGAGTGATTTGATAATTCTAAAATTACAAATATTAATATATGAGCGCTCAAGCAAACGAGATAGCGTCGTCGGGGCACGTATTTGGTCCAACCGACGCAAGCTTACAGGAAAACACAATATATAAAACAAAATTTCTCTCATACTTTCTACTTCAAACAAATACACTCCGCGACTGAAGGTCGTTTCGTATTTCCAGATACCAAAAAAAGGATTCAATAATATTGAATTTTGCAAGTTGCACGTATGTAGCCTTTCGCTTCACAAAACACAAAACTAGTTTTTACCTTGAACTTCCGGCGGATGGCTTATAGCGAGGTTGGCACAATAAGGCGGCGATTTCCAAAAAAATTGGGGACAACGTCCTTCGGGGCAGCGTTGGGACGGGATGTAGTTGTTACGCCCCTGTAGAGGGCCAAGCTGGTTTCAACTAGGCCAGCTAGCGTGGAGACAGAAGCGAGGCTTTTTCGGACGACGGGAACGAACCAAATTCCAGCAAAACACTTGCACGATTTCCCTTTTACATCACAAAGATCCGAACTAAATTCGACAGGAGCAATTATAATCTTTAATTGTCCAAAACCAAGGCGTACATTTTGCTATCGCTTATATATGTATATATATCCGACGGTAAGTCGATTTACTTTTGCTCTACAGCAAACAAAAACGGTACGGTAAAACGTAGGATAGCAAAAGCGCCGCGAAGAAAAGGAAACGATCTGCCAGGTTACCCGTTGGTCTCGAAAGTCTGACTTCCACTGGCTTCAAAATACAATCAAAACCTGCACCCCCTCAAAAAATTGCACAACATTTTGAAATGTTGCGCAAGACGTTCTAGAAGGAATTACCACGTATTGCAATGCAGCAAAACAAATAAATTCTGAGAAATGTTTTCTAGCAATTCCGTCTGCACGGTGAAAAACATCCCACAAAGAAAACCTTGAACAAATCTGGGAGTCCTTTGTTCGTAAATTATTTCAAGACGGGAAATACGAACAGGCTTAACAATGCTCCATTCTTCAAAGATGCAATGTAACCAAAACTGTATCCAATATACCAACGGTAATTAAAATAGCGTGACCAATTCTTGCGAAGCGACAAACAAATTAAGAAATTGATTCATATACAGTGGGAAATTTAAAAATAACCTAACAAACTAGCGCCTTAAATGCATTGGTGTTTTTGTGATTCATTCTCACTACCATCCCCCACCCCCCGAAACCGCTTTCCCATTACTTCAGGGGGGTGTGGGTGTCTCTTACATACTAACCATTCATGCTACGTGCACCCTAAAATCTTAACCACGATTGCATTCTATTCAATTTATTGTAATAATGATTTTAAGGCGGCTGTCAATAATATTAGCATCTCTTAAAATGATAAAGGGTGTGAAGGCGCCTATTGTCTTTAGGGGGTGACAGGCGCCCCCGTTCTTCTTCTTCTCGTAGACCTTCTCCGTTTTCAGAGGTTGGTTATCACTTGGTTAAACATCTCTCGATCTTCAGCTACTCGAAACAGTTGTAAAGTCGTCATTCCTGTCCAATTTCGTATGTTGCGGAGCCAAGATAATCTTTTTCTTCCCACACTTCTCTCTGCATGTATCCTTCCTTTAATTGTCGTTTGTAATAATTTATATTTTTCGTTTCTTAGAATATTCTGAAGTAGGCGGTTTTTCTTCTTTTAATCGTACCTACTCATTAGCTCTTCTTCATTGCCATTCTCCTTAATACCTCTTCATTGGTTATTCGCTCTACCCAGGAAAATTTCAGGATTCGCGTGTATATCCACATTTCGAAGGCATCGATCTTATTCATGATTGCGTTTTTCAGCGTCCAAGCTTCCATACCATACAGAAATGTCGACCAAACGGAACACTTAACAAATTTTATTTTTTGAGCGAGTTGCAGGTGATTGTTGCGAAGCATAGATTTATACATGAGGAATGTGTTTCTTGCTACCTCTATTCTCATTTTAATTTCCTCATCAGGATTTAGGTCGGTGTTTATCCAGCAGCCTAAGTACTTAAATCTTGTAACTTGATCTATTAGTTTGATTGATCGTTATTTGTGCTGTATTTCCAGGCGGGTTGTTTATTATCATGAGTTTAGTTTTTTTGATATTTATTTTCAAGCCCATTTCTTCGCTTGCTTCATTTATGTTGTTAATAAGGAGCTGCGCAGATCTTCTTACTTTCTGCTAGTATGGCGGTATCGTCCACATACCTTATGTTGTTTATAACTTCGTCGTTTATGTTTATGCCCTTCGTTCGTTCCCATAGGCCTTTTGAAACATGCATTCAGAATATATGTTGAACAGGACCGGGGACAAGACACATCCCTGTCTAACACCTCTTTTTATTGGACATTCTTGAGTTTGTTCGTCACCTATTTGTACCACAGCTGTTTGATTCCAATATATATTCTTCATAATCCTAATATCCATTCCATCAAGTCCAGTGTTTTCAAGAGCTTCCAGTAATTTCTCATGTTATCCCCATCGAAGGCCTTTTCTAGGTCTATAAAGCAGACAAATACCGATTTTTGAAACTCTCTGCACTTCTGTAACAAAACCTTCATGCCGAAAAGTGCATCTCTTGTCCCTAAACGACTTCGAAATTCTAATTGTGAGTTGTCAATATTAAATTCACATTTTGTATAAATTCTGTTCTGTATAATTCTTAATAAGAGCTTCAAAATATGACTCATATACTGATTAACCGAAAGTCATTGCATGTTTTTAAGATATTTTTCTTTAGTAGTGGAATAAATACAAATTTCCTGCAGATATCAGGAATTTTCCCATTGTCATACATATGGTTAAATAATTTAGTTAAAATTTTAATGTTTGTATCATTTAGTAACTTAACGTCTACAGGAATTTCTTCAGGCCCAACTGCTCTACCGTTTTTTGCAGCTCTTAAAACTTAATCTATTTCTGTTTGTAATATTTCCGGCCTTTCCATGCCGTCGTTAGTATCTTCTTCTCTCACCTGTCGGTTGTCGTCGACCAGTTCAGTAACACACCTTTCCCACGTTTCCTTTAACTCCGCTTTATCCAAAATTAGATTACCATCGTGGTCTCTGAGAGTATAAGAAGTTCTTCTTCTGTAATTGCCGGTTACTTGCTTTAACTTTTTGTGTATATTAAATTATCAAATTTATTTTGTAGTTCTTCCATTTCTACATATTTTTCTTGCATCCACTTTTCTTTAGCTTCTTTTATTTTTCTTTTTATTTTTAAATTAGTCTGTACATACCGTTCCTCGTTCCTGTTTTTAAATTGTCTTCGTTCGTCCATCAATTTTAATATTTCTTCGGTTATCCATTGTTGTTTAGCTTTAATTTTATTTGTACCCAAAATTTCCTTCCCGCTTTGATTTATTATTTCTTCTGCTCTCTTCCATTTGGCTTCAATGTCATTTTCTGTATATATTATCTGTAGGTCTTGATTAATTTTCAGCTTTAATTTTTCTTTGACTTTTTCATTTTTGAGCTTTGATATATCCATCTTACTTGTTTAGGCTGTTGGTCTTATGGCTCTTAATCTTACATTTAGATTGGTTATCAGTAAAGAGTGATTTGAATGAACATCAGCACCAGGGTAAGTCTTTGCACTCCTTATTGCATTTCTAAAATGTTTATCTATTAATATACAGTGTGGAACAGCCAAATGGAATACATTTAGTATCTCAATTTTTGTGCTTATTTATTAAGAAACTCCGAGACTCGTCAGTTTTAGATTATGAAATGACATCGTGCAACGTAAAACTGTCATCCCCAAATTCATCCCCCTTCGAGTGACAGTTGCAACCCCCAAATTTTTAATTTGGAAGTAGGAGCTTGTGATATCTCGTGTGAAAGGTCTTTTCATTCTCTATTCTAAAATGATACAGTTTTAAAATTTATTGCAAAAATAAACAGTAAAAAAAATAAATCCGTCTGATTGACGAAATTCTCTAAAACACACTAAAAACCTAATAACTAATAGTGTTTCGTTCTTGATAATGTAATAAAATAAAGAATACATCAATTATTAGTGTAGGAGATGTTCAAAATGCATGCCTTGAACGTCTTGACAGCATCCTAATCGTAAATAAAAATGTCTTCTAATGTTAATTAACCTCCGAGGCGTCACCGACCTAATCGCAAACCTTATTCTTCTTCTTAAGTCGCCTAGATCGGGTGGTTTAGTTTTGTATACCATACTTTTCACATATCCCCATAAGAAGAAGTCTAATAGCGTTAGATCAGGTGATGGTGCTGACCATTCTATCGATTCTCGCCTCCCTATCCACCGATTTGGAAATATTAAGTCGAGGTACTGCCGGTCATTTAGTTCGTAATGGAGTGGTGCTCCGTCCTGCTGGAACCATACCACATTCGCTGGAACTTGTGGGTTTTCTTAAGCAGGATATAAATTAGCAAAAGTTGGGTTGGGTTTGGAGCAGTGCTAAATAATTACCTCCATTCAAATTTCCATCAATGAAAAAGGGACAAATGACATGGTTTCCAATTATCCCTGCCCAAACATTAACCTTTTCCGGTTTTTGTGTATGTAACCCTCTCATCCAGTGAGGATTTTCTTTAGACCAGTAGCGACAGTTTTGGCGATTAACATGGCCGTGAAGTGCAGAAAACAAAACATTTTCTAGTTGGATAACATTGTTAACTAACCTTTCCATCATTTGTTCACAAAAATACGTTCTTCTATCAGCATCGTCTTCCATGAGCTCCTCAGTTGGTATCAGTTTACAGGGATGTATTTTATCTTCTTTCAATACTCGAAGAATCGAGGAATGGCTAACATCCAATGCTGCAGCTACTTGTCGACTCGAAGTATGTGGGTTTTCCTCAAACTCAAGCATTACCATCTAATTTGGTATCATTACTCAGTGCATTGGAAGGTTCTGTTTTTATCTGCCGTACATGTCCAAGTTCTCGAAACTGATTTTCAATTTTACTAATTGTCCCTTGGGATATAGGCGGCAAATCGGGAAATGTTTCATGAAATAGGCGAGCAACTTCGACCTGTGATCGTGTTCTATCTCCGGAACCAACCATCTGTAAAATTGTTACTTTAAGTATTTCTGTTAAATAAACCATGTTTCTGAACTGCAGTTAGCAAAACTCAACGAACACGCACAACACAGACAACTACTCTCATGCGGTTACAATCACACAGCAAGTTGCTACGGCGTTATCAACAAAACTAACACCGCCAACTATGAAGAATGTTCATAAGTTTTTACGTCTTCTTTTTAGGTGATAATATCGAAAAAGGACACCGAAATTGTTTTTGCTTACCGTTTTATTATCAACAACGAAACGCTATTAATAGTTATTAAGTTTTTAGTATATTATAACGAATTTCGGCAATCAGATGAATTTATTTTTTTTACTGTTATTTTTTGCAATATATTTTATAATCATAGCATTTTTTTTTGAATAGAGAATGAAAAGATCTTTCAAATGAGGTACCACAAACCCCTACTTCCTACAATTTAAAAATTTGGAGGTTGCAACTGTCACTTGGAGGGAGTTGAATTTAGGGATGACATTTTTACGTTGCACGATGTCATTTCATAATCTAAAACTGACGTGACTCGGGGTTTTTTTAAAATATGCACAATAATTGAGATAACGAATTTATTCCATTTGGCTGTTCCACACTGTATAATCAATCTGATTTCTTATTATTGCTTGTGGAGTGTGCTGTGGCGAGGTCCATGTATATAGTCTTCGTTCTGGTAGTTTATACCATGTATTGGTTTGAATCATTTCTTCTTCTTGACATAATTCAATTAAGTGTTCTCCTCTCTCGTTTTTAACGCCTAGTCTATGTTCTCCTACAATGTCTAGAAATTTGCCTTTATCGACTTTCGAATTAAAGTCACCCATAATAATGACAACTTCTTGTCTCTTTACAGATTTCAACAAGGTACTTATTTGTGTATACAGCTTTTTGACTGCTTCATCATTTCTCCTCTCTGCCGTGGGGGCGTAGACCTGAATGACATTAGTATTTAACGGTTTGCCTTTTAATTGAAGCAAGGCCACCCTTTCTGAATATGGGCAACAGTTTAGCACCGCATCCTGTATTGACTCATCTACTATAAATGCTACTCCCATCTTGATGTTGGTCATCGCTTCTTCCAGAATAGTAAGTCACAGTACCATCGGATTTCACATTTTAGATCCCGTCCATCGAACTTCACTCACGCATAGTATTTAGATTTTATTTCTCTTCATTTCTCTTGTGACGTTGGCTAATTTGTCTGCCTCACATTCCATGAGCCAATTCTTTCTATTTTCGTAGTGTTTTTTTCGCCCGGAGATTCTTCGCACCCCTGTCACATTTGAGTGACGCCGGGAACTTGGAGCCATTTCCTGCTCTGTATCTACCATAGTGATTATTCTTGGGAAAACCACTATCTATGCAAACTGTAAAAAGTTTGATGGTTTTACGAAACAGTAGAAAACAATACAAGGAAAGTTTCTCTGCTATCAACAGTATTTCTTCCATCATCGTCACTTGGTAAATAAACAGCTTATTCTGTTTATTTGCTGTTCAACTATATAAAAGTTTAAAATTATTTTAATAAGAGCGAGTGTAGGGCGGCTATAAGTATTTCATTTTTCCTCTATTCCAATACACATTGAGGTTTTCTTAACTAAACATAAAAGTAAATTGTTTTAAGAAATAATCTATGGACTTTCTCTATGAATGAAAGATATGCAACTAGTAAAAAGCGGTGTTTTTTCATATCATTGTTTAAGTACAGCAGATTAGGAATTTAAAATGATCTAGATTATCTGCGTCGAAAATTCAATATACAGCATTGTAAACATTCTGGTTTCGTTATCTAATCAATTAGCAATTTCAATAACAAGATACACATCTCTTAAAAGAACAAGTCTGAGTCCTAATTTTATATTTGAATGGGCTATACTAAAGTTACTGATAATAAACTAAGTCAGCGATTTCTATTGTCATCGTTGCTAATAGCCGACTTGCGGTTTTTTTTTAATTAGTAGACAACATATCTAAGAAAAAAGGTGAACAAATGATAAGAAATGATAATAATAAATTGCCAATGTACACACACCGGCAAATTTAAAGGAACGGAGATAAATTCGAATTTTTTTTCTCCGTTAAACTTTTTTTGTAACAATTTCAACGGAATCTCTTAAAACGAAGTTAAGCTAACTAATTGCAGTTCCTTTTGCAAAGCTTTGTGCAATTGTGAAACCTGTTAAAAAAATAAAACAAAAAATTTTGCAATAGAAGAATTATACGCTTTGACTTGTTTTAAACATCTAATGAATAAGAAAAATTACACGGATTATTTTTTCAATAACGCGTGTTGCTCCCACGAGCCCTTATGACTGCAGTCATCCGTCTTCCCATACTTTTGATGACGCCATCGATCATTTCTTGAGGCATATTGTCCCATGTTTCAATTAAAGCAGCTTTCACATCTTCTGTGTTTTGGACAGTAGGAATTCTTGACCTAAGTCGTCTGCCTAGCATGTCCCAGACATGTTCAATCGGATTCAGGTCCGGAGAACATGCTGGCCAATTCATTTTCCTTATACCCACTTGGTTTAAAAAGGCGATTACACAGCGAGCGACGTGCGGCTGAGCATTGTCTTGCATTAAGACGAAATTTTCCTTGATATGTGGGGCGAAAGGTACCACATGGTCTTGCAGAATATCCCTAATGTACTTATCCGCATTTAAAGCGCCGCCTACCACCAACTCTGTGCGTGCCCCTAAAAATATTCCGCCCCACACCATAACTGAGCCTCCACCAAAAGAGACAGTAGGAGTAAAATTAAATTGTGAATTTTGTTCTCCTTGACGTCGATACAATCTTTCCCTACCGTCAATAGAATTTACGCAGAAACGGCTTCCATCCGTGAACAAAACTTGACCCCATTGATCGTAATTCCAATTTTGGTATTCTCGGGCAAAGTCTAGTCGCGCTACTCGATGTCGTCTCTGAAGTTTTGGAGCTTTTATTGGCACATGCGACTTCAAACCAACTTCTTTGAGTCTTCTTCTGACTGAACACTCACTTACGATGGTTCCACGAACTTCTTCCAGTGCGTTTCTTGTTTGAATTGCTGTTTGACGTCTGTTTCGGAGTGTTTGCAACACTATAAATCGATCATCTATGGCAGTGGTTAAGCGTTTAATGCCCTGACCTCGTCTTCTCACATACAATCAAGTCTGCCTCCAACGTGTAGCAGTACGATGGATCGTCAATTTTGATTTGCCAAACATTTGGGCAACCTCCCTGTAAGTTCGACCATTTTCGATCATTGCTATAGCCCTAGCGATATCAGTCGGTGCTAAATCACCCATTATGAACTAGTTTAGAATCAAATTGACGATAGCAAACAAAAAAAACCAAATTTAAACGATTACATATCAAAAAATGCAAACTTTCATCTAGAGAAAATACGCGTTTCAAATGTAAGGCAACACTTAATTCAGCACAACACAACTTACAGAGATGTCGACATGTAATTACAACTTGCAATTTTTGGCAAATGTTTCAACCAATGACAATTTCTAGTAGGAACTTCGACGCTGTGTAGACCTAGTCAGTAAAAAATGGAAATTAATGAAAAAAATTCGAATTTACCTCCGTTCCTTTAAATTTGCCGGTGTGTGTAGTACAAAATTTCGGTAAAAGCAATGTATGTGGAATTAATTTAGTGAAATTTTTTGCATCTTACTACAAACTACTGACCTTTACGACCATAATGCGTACAACACAACTGTCAAAACGTTTCTAATATTCTTAAAATCAAAACAGTATGGAGGCTCTGTAACCAATTCATTTGGGCTCAAATTAAAAAAGTTGCCTTTTATATTGACTCCAGTGGCTTTACAGCGCACAGACGGTCGGTCATTCGAAGAAATAAACACAAGGGAAGGCTGGTACATAACACGACAGCTACGACATGTCTTGTAGCACACAGTTAACCCTAATTTGAAAAGTTTTTGATCGTTCATTATATATAATGAACACAAATTGAATTTACGCATTTTGCTGAAAACAGTGTAGGTACGTATGTACTTCTGCAAACCAAGGATTCTTAATCAAAGTACGATTCATTTGAGTTAGACACCATTTAGTAAACGGCAAATATCATCGAATTTTACACTAAAACGGAAATAAAAATATTTTAATGAGGTAAGCGACAATTATGTACATCGCGAGTCTGCGAAGACGAAGCAGCTTTATATCACAATTATTTGAGGGATTAAAAAAATTATTATTGGGCAAATTATAGTAGACAGTGCTCAGTCAAACGCAATATAACCGAATTAGCAAATGAACCGTCAAGGTTGAAAAAAATTTTAAATTGTCTTTTCGGGAATATCAACCGGGGCTTCTACATGAAAGAGTGGCACTTTAATTGTATTAAAATTTTGTTTAAATTGAGCAAATAGCGCCTCAATGACTTTAATCCATAACAATAATTTATACAAATTGAGTTTTAAATGCAAAATAAAACATTTAAATATATCTGGGAAGACAGTATCGGCGCAGTTCTGTTTTTCTGACATGTACTTTACGTTTCATTGAATTAGCCAACCAAATTCTTCTTCATCAATTCCTCTTTCACCTTGCGGTGTCGAAGTTGCCATTCATTCGGGATTAATTGAAGGTGATGGATCCCCTTTGGACTTGCATCACGCTCCTCCCGCTCCCCTCAACTACATTCGCTCTATCCATTTTCCCTATTTGTGTTAATTGTGTGTATGATGTTATCTGTGGCCTTCTTACTTGTCCTGGTCAGCCAGTGGTTAGGAGAAGCGCCGTTAATTGTAACCCCAACGTCGGATGGCTACCAAACTCAATGCCGATCTGAGGAATTATAGAACTTAGGACTTATCCCAAGGTTCGCACCGAGGACTTTGCATTGCCAGTCTAGCCCTCTTACCATTGGGTTACTCGGCGTCAGCCAACCAAATTAATAACAGTTAAAAAATATTTTACAAGAATTCTTAAACTAAAAATTATTTTGCAAAACTGCACTACAGGAAGTAATATTCCAAGCAATGAATAATACTAAAAGATCTAATTTTTGAAAAAATAGTTTATATTTGCAAATTGTGAAAATGGCCTAATTAAGAATAAGAAGAAGACTATGAAAATTGGTTAATTTCTTTGGGAAAGTCAAAAAATGTACTTACTAGGCGATATTACGATATGATATAATATTAACCATGTTAAAAAATTCTTGGTAGGATGAAAAATGTGTAGTGACTTCTCCTATGTAGAGTTCAAAAGTTCTTGTAATGAACCCCGTAAATATTTTTAGATTAAACTAAAAGCAGATGAACGAATTGCTTCGCTGTAACTTTCCCTTATTTAAAATATTTTTTTCCGTATACATATATTATTAAAATGTATAAGAAGCTTTAGAAGGCCCCATAAAATAGCCGTTCCAATTACAGAAAAGTAACAATTGCAGGCGTTGTATATATGATGCCATTTGGCAGAAATTATCGACTAGTCAATAATTGTATATTCATTACTTTTTAATAATAATGTAAATAAATATAGACATATGTCTCAAATACCGGGTCAAATCTATGCGTAAAGTTCCTTTCATTGGGGAAGAAAATAATCAATCATCGGTGGAAGAACACTTTACTGATTCAAATAGTCTCCAGCAGCATCTATTTTTTTTGCAGGGAAAGAAATTACCTAAAATAGCAAAAATTACAGAGTATGTACTTCTAACTGTAACCGAATATTCTGACAAAGATGCAACAACAAACATTGCATGTTGTTGGGAAAACATTTTCAATGATTAAAGGACCTATTTTGCGTAATTACGGAGTCATTAGATAATAGCTATTTTGCTGATTATTTCATAATATCATAGGCTAATAAATACTAAATATTTATTAGCCTATGATAATATGTATTAATGTATTATAAATTTTCATTTTTATAGTGTATTGGAAATCTAATTTCATACGATGTTATTGTTGGAGACGGAGAAGAAAATAAAAATGAAACGAATTTTAGAAGATTAAGTACATTAAACAATTATCGGATTATAACGGTTCACGAAATATGTTGGATTTTTAATAAGTGTTACTCTATCAACATACAATTTCATTTATTTATTTAGAAAAATTGAAGATAAGCAAAAAAGAAAATGCAACGATAAGTCGATAAAATGATAAGCCGCAAGCGAAAGGTTATCTTTTTTAGCTTTGTTTTACACTCTGCAATAAAAATGCGATAATCTAAGTTTGGATATTTATTTGAATTAGTATGTGGAAAATAAAAAGCGTTTCATTAATACCACCAGCAAAAATAACGCTGGGATGACCGTGGTTATAATCTACAGGGTCGTTGTTAAAGATGGAACCAAAGCTTTCCTGTTTAAACAATTTTAGATATAGATTTAAAAATTGGAAGATAAAAATTTGAAATTATTTCGCATATTCTGGCGTAAACGAAATTGTTTACACTTGCAGTTTTGAACGTGCAGCTACTTAGAATTTTTTTAAATAGCATCTAGGGCTATGTGACGCATCATTAGAAAGTTAATTTTTGCTCTTTGTAAGCATCGCGAACATGTATGGACTCACATGAGAGAATAATGCAGAAAAATTAGGGAAACATTTTCCGTTTGCTTAGCCGGCTAATTTATTGTATTGTCAGAAACAAATAAAAAAAAATCAGTAAAATAAATTATACGAAAATTAAACATTTGTAAAATATTCAATAACAGTAATAGGAACATTTAACTATGAGAACCATGAACTGCGACAACTGTTTAAGAAAGAAGTTGTTCAAGCTGTTGCTCGTTTACTTCTTGGTAATAATTAATTCGATATCTGAAATTGTGTAAAGAATTGTGTAACCAATTGTCAGGAATTGCAATTATTTCAGCACGAATGCGGTTTTTCAATTCTTCTAAATTTTCTGACTTATTTACATACTGGCGACTTTTCAAATGATCCTATCAAAAACTTTTAAATTTAAATTTTTAATCGGTAGATCGAGCGGTCCATTTCACGGTTCCTATCCTCGCAATCGCTGATCGAGGAAAAATGACGTCTAGATAATTACGTACTAAATGTCCATAACGGAGAGGTGCACCAACTTGCTGAAGTCAGATGCTTTCGTTGGCTGCATTTGGGTTCAGAGGATTTGGAAGAAGTTCAACAATTCGAAAAGTAACATTTATTTGGAGCAGTTGAAGATACTTCGCGGAAGTAAGGTTCCCTTCAATAAAAAAAGAGCCCAACAATATCATTCCCAATAATACCTGCCTATATATTGGTTTTCTGAAGTCGCTGATATGAACATCTTCCATACAATATGGGTTAGTATCAGGCCAGTTCCTACAGTTGTGACTATTGACAAAGCCATACAATTGAAAAGTAACTTCATCCGAAAATACAACTGATTTGACAAAATTGTCGTTTTCCGCAATGATTTTCATAGTCCGCTTGCAAAAGTGAAATCTTCTATTGAAATTGTCCTCGGCCAGTTCCCGCACTAAATGTACTTTACATGGTTGGAACTTGGCTCTGTGTAATATCTTCTGAACAAAATGTCCACTCATAACGTGATTTGAGGCACGTTGTTACACATACGTTTTAGGTTGGCTAAGCACATTCAGTACTACACCTAGATAATTATCCGCACTTGTAGTCGATTTTGGTTTACTGCGTATAAAACGATCTTTTACATTTACTGATTCTGTAAAGTTTTATCAAGTTTTACATAATCGGATTTCGTCTGGGATGTCCGATATTAAATAATTGACGTACTTCTTGTTCTTCACCAACATCAGCTTTTAGTGAATCGGTGTAACTTCTTGCAACCAAGCCTTTAGTACTTGGTTTCAGCAACTTGTACGAGTTACTGGTACCGTATAACCGAGCCTTTAGTAATCGGCTTTAACAACTTGTACGAGTTACTGGTACCGTGTAACCGAACTATTAGTAATCGGTTTTAACAACTTGTACGAGTTACTCGTACCGCGAAACCGTACCTTTAGTACGCGGTTTTAGCAACATGTAAGAGTTGCTGGTACTGTATAACCGAGCTTTTAGTAATCGGTTTTAACAACTTGTACGAGTTACTGGTACCGCGAAACCGTACCTTTAGTACTCGGTTTTAGCAACATGTAAGAGTTACTGGTACTGTATAACCGAGCCTTTAGTACACGGTTTTAGCAACATGTAAGAGTTGCTGGTACTGTATAACCGAACCTTTAGTATTTGGTTTAAGCAATTTGTACGGGTTACTGGTACCGTATAACCGAGCCTTTAGTAATGGGCTTTAGCCACCCGTACGAATTACTGGTACCGTATAACCGAGCTTTTAGTAATCGGTTTTAACAACTTGTACGAGTTACTGGTACCGCGAAACCGTACCTTTAGTACTCGGTTTTAGCTACATGTAAGAGTTACTGGTACTGTATAACCGAGCCTTTAGTATTTGGTTGTAGCAACTTGTACGAGTTACTGGTACGATATAACCGAGCCTTTAGTATTTGGGTTTAGCAACTTGTACCAGTTACCTGTACCCTATAACAGAGCCTTTAGTAATCGACTTTAGCCACCCGTGTGAATTACTGGTATCGTGTAACTCAGCTTTTAGTACTCGGTTTTAGCAACTTGTACGAGTTACTGGTACCATATAACCGAGTCTTTAGTAATCCGCATTAGCCACCCGTACGCATTACTGGTACCGTGTAACTGAGCTTTTAGTACTCGGTTTTAGTAACTTGTACGAGTTTCTGGTACCGTGTAACCGAACCTTTAGTACTCGGTTTTAGCAACATGTAAGAGTTATTGGTACTGTATAACCGAGCCTTTAGTATTTGGTTTAGTAATTTGTACGGGTTACTGGTACCGTATAACTGAGCCTTTAGTAATCGGCTTTAGCCACCCGTACGAATTACTGGTACCGTGTAACTGAGCTTTTAGTTCTCGGTTTTAGCAACTAGTACGAGTTACTGGTATCATATAAATGAGCCTTTAGTAATCGGCTTTAGCCACCCATACGAGTTACTGGTACCGAGTAACCGAGCCTTTAGTACTCGGTTTTAACAACATGTAAGAGTTATTGGTATTGTAGGTATAACCGAGCCTTTAGTATTTGGTTTTAGCAACTTGTACGGGTTACTGGTACCGTATAACTGAGCCTTTAGTAATCGGCTTTAGCCACCCGTACGAATTACTGGTACCGTGTAACCGAGCTTTTAGTTCTCGGTTTTAGCAACTAGTACGAGTTACTGGTATCATATAAATGGGCCTTTAGTAATCGGCTTTAGCCACCCGTACGAGTAACTGGTACCTTGTAACCGAGCCTTTAGGCTTTAGTACTCGGTTTTAACAATTTGTACGAGTTACTGGCACCGCGTAACCGAGCCTTTACCCCTACGAGTTGCTTGAACCGATCACTGAAAGCCGCTTTTACTGAAAACACAAAAATTTTTTAGTAATGATATGGAATCATCGGGGGTGTAAACAGTATTTTACTTTTAATACACAAGTAAGGTTTGTTGATATGGATTTTCTAAACAGTTAATTAAATTAATTTGAATTGCATGTTACGCATCGTGACTGACTAAGTTCAATCACACTACTTGTGTAGATTGTCAAGTAGTGTTTATCTACATTCTGAACGTCTACAAAAATTAATCGTATTATTGTCTGATAAATATGCATTTTCTTTCTATAATTATTGGGTTTGCTGATAAGCTTTTTCGACCGACATACTTTCTATTTATAACATTTTGTTCAAATAAAATATCTTTACTCTGTAGCAGGTTATTGCAAAAACATTTTCTTCAGTTATTCTCTGATGTAGTTATTAAGAACATTCTATTACGCGGACCCCTCGAAGGTCTTATTATGCCTGATATAATAATTTTGTCCTAAAGAGGCTACAATTACAATAATTGATACTACTACTGTAGTACTGCTACCAGAAGGAAAATAAATTTTGTGCTTAAAAAAATATTAATTTTGAATTCCTTAAGAAGTATAAATATGTTTTAACGTGTTTGAAGTTTAAAATCGTTGGGGATGTATGTGGTCACTCCGGAGCCGGACATTAGGGCGCGGCCGTTAGGGCGCGGCCGTTAGGGCGCCGCCGTTAGGGCGCGTGGACGTTAGGGCGCGGACCGGTAGGGCGCGTGGATATTAGGGCGCCGACCGTTAGGGCGCCGACCGTTAGGGCGCGTGGACATTAGGGCGCGGATGCACAGTAAAATGGTTTAAATATTCGCTTAGTATGCAGTTTAAATGAAATATATGCAATATACACAAATTACATATTAAAAAATTAACACTCCTAAAAATATAGATATAAAAAAAAGAGACGTTTAAACATTAATAGTTTATTTCCTAAATAAATAGCAGTATAGAATAGGTTTATAAACTACAGATAAATTAAAA
>JABXWE010026225.1:0-10899 GCA_014611495.1 Limonius californicus
TGTCGTTTTCGGGTTAAGAAGATGAATTTCTCTCCTAGTAGGAGATAATTTTTCATTAGCTCCTACTAGGAGATAAAAAAACAATTGACGATAGTGACATTCCTTGATACATTTTTACGTTGATGACAGCTACAAAATTTGTTGGTTAATTTAGTAAATTTTGGCAATCACAAAGAAAAGTAATCGTTTTTTAGTAGGAAAGAACGTTAGAAAAGCGTTAAATTTCGCGCCACGACCGGATAATAATAGTAATTTGTCGTACTGGATTTTCCCAGCTTCTTTTCTAATTTCGGGAGGAGTACAATCACCATCATCTTCCATTTTGACAAATCGTACAAATAATAAAATTAAAAGTAAAGTCAATGTCAAATTTCAGTTGTTTTCTGTGAAAAACTACCTTGATACTTATTGGATCGGTTTTAATTCAAAAGAAATGCAGAAATTATTGTTGGAAAATTCGTTAAATGTTCTAGTAGTGGAAAAAATAATATATAAACCACGGTACAGAAGCTTTTTCTTAGCCTCACAACTTATTCCCCTCGATGCTGCTGCTGCGCATCTCGGGTTCATAATAATGTTCGGCTAAGAAAAATTGCTTCTGTACCTTGGTGTATAATTACTATTCTTTGTTGTACGGCGCAATAATAAAATACAAATATTTTGCAAACATTCTTCAAACAAAAGACATTTTAACAAGAGCGGCAATATTTCTTTTAAAATTTCAGCGTATAATCCACTCGCCGATAAACTATTTCTGTCTGCTTCACCCAACACGTATATCATATTTATAAGTTCTTCTTGAGAGAAATTCATTGTTTGCAAAGTAACTTTAATTTTTAACCACTACTGTCAAACCAATTGTTAATAGTAGTCGAAGCCTACCTATTGGCAGAAATGACGGTTTTGCAATTTTAAAATAATACAAACTTGTTAAAAGTCTCATTATCGCAAAAAGTATACATTTTAGGTAGGTATAGGGAATCTCGCATAAACTCGAAAGATTTAATTCTGCATCAAGTAGAGTTTTGACACGATTTTGGAAAATAATTAAATAACTCAAAAAGTACTTAAGTTATACCGTTGATTGAAGTATTAGGTTAGGTTAGGTAATACTTCAATAAACGGTTATACATAGGGTACCTTCTACATTTTATTGTCAGAAAAGCGAGGGGAATAAAAAATGCAGGAATATATAGGATGATCCATTTAAAAAGGGATAAATTGTTGAACCACACATTTGTGGAACATCCCGTCATCATCATCATCATCATCTGACATGGAGCTGACTCGAAGGCCGATCCTGGATACGCCTGGCCCACCCCATGCCAGTAAGGTGGGTAGGAAGTTTCGGGATTGGTGGGATCGGGGGGCATTGCACAACGTTAGCATGTCTGCAATGCATACCGCAAGACACCGCTGTGGCAACACCAGGTAGTTAGTAAGATACGCCTCAATGGGATGTTGAGTACGTACCCGAGACCGTTATGCTCTGAAGCTTGATAAAGAACTACAATGGCCGCTCAAGCCTGTGACACTTAGCTTTTATCTGCGTTCGAAGTTCCCCTCTGTGGTTTGTGGCCTGTGTCGGTCTCGGTTCTTTCCCCTGTGTAGGTCGCACCTTGTAGAGACGGCAGTGGTCCGCCCCTCGCCCTTCCCCTTGTGGATTGTCACACACCGTCTCTCTAAGTGATTCCCCAAAAGTATTGCGCTAAACTAAAGCAATTTCTCCAGTCAAACGTAAGGCAAGTCCCTAATGCGGGAACCACTAGTCGGAGCACCCTAGAACTCTGTTTAGTCCCCTAATTAGAAGAAATGCGGAATGGCGGAATAAAATAAACTGCGAACAGCGGCGTTCTCGAACCCTTGGTCCGGGCCCGAAAGGACAGGACCGCGCTCGCGAAACCCTGTAGCCAACCCCTTCCCACGCTGTCCTTATTAAAGCAAAACTAAGAAGAAACCCAATGAATAATACGCACGTCCGCACCCCATCGCGCCCATGCAAGCCCGTTCCAAACTTGGACAGTTCACAGTACCGTAATTTTTTGTTATTAATTTGAAAAATGTGCAAAGGAAATAGTACAATCACCTAACTGATAAATCCAAGTTGATTTGGCCGACTTAAATACCTAGGAACTTCGAATTTATTTCCTAACTCGCCCTGGCCGTTCCCTGATATTAATAGTTGTCAATTATGGAATAGTGGATAAAGCAATGTATCACATTTGTGGAACATCCCGTATATATAAAATTACTTTTAAAATACAGTGCGTATGAAAAGTATGGAATAAATTCATTTTACTGGAAACGATTAGTTTTTTGCAAATATCCTCGGACACGTCAATTTTATTTGCTAAAGGCACACATTTTTATAGCAAATTCAATTTCTGACCGTCATTTGTTTTTGAGTGATGGCGTCATCATCTTTTTTTTTAATGGCAACTCCTATGTTTTTTGACGGATTCGGATAGAGGACATTTTTCTGCGTATGGCACTGTAAAAAAAGTGACATGTTGAAGAGGAAAGTCTTCGAGATATTTGAGAAAGTTTCAAAACCATGAAATAAATTTGTTAAAATGAAAGGAAAAGAAAAACGTAGAATAAAAATTAAAGATTAGAGAAAAGCCACTTTATTAGTTACAAATTAAATTATTATTTTTTTTTTCGTTAGCCCGCATCATCCCATTTTTTGGGCAAGGGCCTCCCTCATAAGGGGGTTGTTGATCTACTCTCCCATAGTGATCAATCCTCGTGGGAGAGAGGCGCCGCGTAAAAGCAACCTTCGGGTCACCCATCCAAGTACTGACCGGGGACCACGCTGTCTTAACTCTCCTGATCGTACGTGAACGGGCGACGAATGTGCGCAACCCGGGACCCACTAAACTAAAATAAAATAATTACAATAAATGTTCAAATTGCTGTCCGTTAACTTCCTGACAATGGGCCAGCCGATTCCAAAATTCTTCTACAACATTTTCGATCACGCTCGCCTGAATTGATGTTGTAACCATATGTATTCGATTTTTTAAGTCGTCTAAATGTAGAGGTTTATTTTGGTATACTTTGCTTTTCACATAGCCCCACAAGAAAAAATCTAAAGGCGTGAGGCCCGGGGATCTTGCAGGTCATTCGATCGCGCCTCGTCTTCCAACCCATCGCTGAGGAAAGACGTCATTTAGATAATTCCGTACAGCCACTGTATAATTTGGTGGAGCTCCGTCTTGCTGATACCAAATTGTTGAATGTGGAAGGTCAGGATCCTCATCAAACAGCACGGCAAGAGCAGGTATCAGATCATCTCGAAGGAAGGTCAAATACATATCTCCAGTTAAATTACCGTCAAAGACAAACGGTCCAATCACACGGTTTCCAATAATACCAACCCAAACGTTAATTTTTTGTGGAAATTTGATACGTGCTTCCATCATCCAATGTGGATTTTCAGTTGCCCAATACCTTGTATTCTGTCTGTTGACAGTGCCGTTCAAATGAAATGTAGCTTCATCGGAAAATAAAATGTCTGTCAGTCGTATTCGATTTTCAATAATATTGTTCATCATTATTTCACAGAATTGGATTCGCCGATCAAAGTCATCCTCTATTAATTCGTGCACCAAACTAACTTTATACGGATGGTACTTTTCTTTTTTCAAAACACGTAATACCGAAAAAATGCTTATCTGGTTATCCGCAGCAATCTGACGACAAGTTACATGGTGATTTTCCTGCACGTGTAAGAGCACATTCAATTTAACATTCTCTTCGACTTCGGGGCGTCCACTCTTAACAATATCTCTGACATTTCCATTTTCGCCAAAACTTCTTCTCAATTTTACTCACTGCTGATTGTGTGATAGGTCTTTCGGGATACTTTTCATTGAAGAGCGCGACGACTTGTTGATGGGTAGGTGTATAATCTCCGTAACCGACCATCATCAAAATCTCCATTCGTTGGTTTTCGGTTAAATGGACCATTGCAAAATGCAAGTACAGTTAAGGAGAGCATGTGGCTAGATAAGGCACCTGTCAGTCAATGTGACAGATAATACAATTTATTACAGCAATTTGAATATTTATTGTAATTATATTATTTTTTTATTTTAGTTTAGTAAAATAATTTAATTTGTAACTAATAAAGTGGCTTTTCTGTAACATTTAATTTTTATTCTACGTTTTTCTTTTCCTTTCATTTTAACAAATTTATTCCATGGTTTTGAAACTTTCTCAAATATCTCGAAGACTTTCCTCATCAACATGCCACTTTTTTTACAGTGCCATACGCAGAAAAATGTCCTCTATCCGAATCCATCAAAAACATAGGAGTTGCCATTATAAAAACAGATGATGACGTCATCACTCAAAAACAAATGACAATCAGAAATTGAATTTGCTGTAAAAATATGTGCTTTTATCAAATAAAATTGACGTGTCCGAGGATATTTGCAAAAAACTAATCGTTTCCAGTAAAATGAATTTATTCCATACTTTTCATAAGCACTGTATATCTGTCATAAAGCGCTACAGCTTTGATGCTAACATTTTTCCTAATTTGTTTAAAATGTAGCAGTAAGATCACTTCTTCAAATCATTGACAGACCCTGAATTTCAAAGCATTACTGATTTTCTATAAGTAGAAATTTAATTTTTTCTTTGTTTACTGAAATAGGAAAAATACAAACAATAATAGTATAGTTGCAATAGTATATTTCATTAGGAGTCTGGAAATAAGGATTTTTCCGTGCGCGCGTGACAAATTCTCGTGTGAGGCGAAGCCGAACACGGGAAGTCATGCAAGCACGGAAAAATCCATTTCCGGACGTGTAATGAACGATACTTTTTATTATACTTATCTGAAAACAACGCAAAAAAGGATAAAAAGTAAATTTAGAACATTTTATTTTCAAAGTAATCATAATACATCGTAATAGTACCAAACATGATTAACATTTCCATAGCAACGATATATTTATTTTTTTATTTAGCGCACGGAAAAAAAACGGAGATCGGGAAAAATTTTCCGTGGGCTGTTCTGAAAATGCCACCTTTACGTCTTTGTAAAAACAGATGAAAACAAGGTGTTTTCAGATAAGTATAATAAAAAATATTTTACTCTGCACGAAACTTATTTACACTTTAGTTCTAAAATAATTAAGGAAGCAGACAAATACAAACTAAAAATCAATCAGTCAGTCAGTTCTACGTCCTGTATACAGTAGAACAACTTACTTACTTCTTCTTAATAGGATCTTGTCCTGTTCAACTTCAAGTTTTAAGCCGCTTCTTCTGATGTCAACGTTCAGGAGTCTTTGCACCTTTTTGGTGGTCTACCTCTTGGACGTGTTCCGTGGGGTGTGTTGTTTTTGCATATTTTGGCAATCCTGTGTTCTTCCATTCTTTGGATGAGTTTATTCCACTTTCGCCTTCTTGTTCTATCCCATCGTACTATGTCTTCAACGCCATATTCTTTCTCGTATTTGCTGATTGTGCACTCGGTCCATTAGTGTTCTTCCAGTTATACATCTTAGGACTTTCATTTCATTTGTTCTCAAGATTTGTTTTGTTTTGCGCGTATCTGCCTTTGTTTCTATACTATATGCTAATATGGGCCTAACACAGGTTTTTTATATTATCTTTACTTTGCTCTCTGTAGCCATACTTTTATTCCTTCAGACTACGTCTCTTAATGCACCAGATATAGCTGCTGCTTTATTGACTTGCTGCGGTGTTGTTATGTTCATTTTGGAATGTGTCGCTTTATATGAATTGGTTTCTTAATTTGTTTGCCGCTTCGTAAGAATTGATAACGTTATTTTAATTGTAGTCTTATTTTGGGTTACCATTCTTGCTGTTTTGTTTTGTCTTGAAAATTGAGTTATGGAAGGCCGGTTCCCTTAAACCTTAACAGTGTCTTTGTGTCAAAATTGCAGACTCTTGTTTTTTGCTGTTGTACCAAGGGGTATTTAACAGACCGTCGGCTACTACCGGATTTAATAGGAATAACTGGATTCATCCCCAGGAAAGGCAATTCCGTGCGAATTGGCCGGTCGCTGTTAGGCGGGTTATTTTCGAAGCCCAACTCCCGTGGTTCTACAGCTATTTCTTTATACCATCAAAGAGTCCTGTCTTGCGTTCAACGTTAGCAGCCTGTTGAAATCGCCGTTATATTGTGCCTGTCTTCTCCGAACTTCAAGGTAAAAACAGCTTTGTGTTGTGACAAAGAAACCTTTTTTTTGCTCGCGTTAACTTGCAGACTTCAAATTTTACTTCATGTAATCACAAGAAAAAAGGACCTTCAGTCGCCATATGTGTTGTTAATTTGTTTTATAATAAAACTACTAGATTATATTCTATTTTTGTGAACTTCATCCTCATTGGTGTTTCGTAGCTGATTGCAGAACGTAAATCTCGTTGCACCATTGGCGGCGAGTCCATTTCTGTGAACGTTCAAGAATTTTAACCATGTAATTCAAACTTTTTGCGTTATAACTCGTGTCATTTTATTGTATTGCCACATTCTAACTATTTTATTATATGTGTTTTAAAGTATACTGGCTCTTATTGTGTCTTTTGTACTTGCTGGTGTAAGAATTTTGCAAGCTTTAAATATATAGGAGGAGGCACAAACACGGTAAGTTCCGTTCCCGTAAGCTGCTGGCTTCTCGGCCTTCCACGAGGACCTACAACCAGCTGGATTTGAGGTGGCGCCCACTTATTTTGACTCGCCCTGTACACAACTAAAGATTTTCTCCCATAAGCGATTTTCACGAACTCCCCCTACTCCTCTGAGCTAAGCTGTAGGCCCTTTTCCATCAAGATAGTTACGAATCGTCGAAAAAGCTCGATTGGCCTGTAACAGTGTCTCTCTGTGCAGATCTCCCCAGCTTGTTATTATTGCCCCTAAATAGGAGAATGCCATTACCTGTTCTATTATTGTGCTGTTTATTTCTAATTTGCACCGCGTTGCTTCCATCGCGATAGTTAAACATTTCGTTTTATTAACATTTACTATCATGTTACATCCCTCTGCAGCTTGTTTATATTTATACAGGAGTATTTGTAGACCATTCTCACTTTCAGCTACTAGAGCAATGTCGTCAGCATAACCTATGATTTTGATCTTTTCTGCTCCCATTCTATATCCCTCTTTGGCGGTTTTAGTTTTTTCTATGATCTGATCCATCACTAAACAGAATAGCAGAGGGCTTAGACTGTCACCTTGTCTGATTCCACATCCTATTTTTATTGCATCGGTTAGCTCGTTGTTACTTCGAGTTTTTGTATAGTTGTCTGTGTTGAGTGTGTGTATTATGCGTATTATTGGTCTTGGTATATCTAGTTGTGTAAGGATTGTTAATACATCAGGTAGTTGTTCTCTGTCAAAGGCACTAGATAGGTCTACAAAGCAAAGGTAGGCAGGCTTTTGGTATTCTATAGCCTTTTCTCTTATTTGTCTAATTATGAAAATAGTGTCAGATGTTGATCTATTTTTTTCGGAACCCTTGTTGTTCTTCACTTATGTTTGCTTGCTTATTTATTTCGTCTTTTAAAATGCTGGTGTATAATTTCATCGCAGATTCTAGTAACGGTATTCCACGATAGTTTGATAGATTCTTCCTGTCTACTTTTTTGTGTATAGGTACAGTAATGCTAGTTTTCCAGGCTGCTGGTATTTCCCCTTTTGTAATAATTTTTTTAAATAGTAGTGTTATTTGCAAACTCAGTGCTTGTCTTCCGTATTTGATGAATTCATTAATTATACCATCCTCCGTTGGGGTTTTTCTGTTCTTAAGTTTCTTTATCGCATGTTGTACTTAGCTTCGTCTATATCAACAGTATATTCTGTGTCGTCCATATCTTCTTCGTCGTCGTGTGCTGTGAGGTCCCCACTTTCTGCATGTTCTTCATTTGTGTATAGATACTTCTTTGAAATGTTCTTGCCACTGCTTGCTTTTGATTCCATTTATTTGTTGATATTCGTTTACATTGATTTTTCTTTTCTTAAGCATTTTCCATACCTTTCTTTGAGCGCCATAGAGATCACTTTCCATTCCTTTTGTGAAAGCTGTCCAATATTCCTGTGTTTTTCTTATTTTGGCATTTACTTCGTTTCTTACTCTTTTCTAGTGTTGGTGCTCATTTTCAGTCCTATTAGACAAATATCGCAAGTACGCTTTTCGCTTTTCTTCTGCTAGTTCTTTTATCTCGTCACAGAACCATGGAGTTTTGTTATGGCTAGCATTAACATTTAGTTTTCTTGTGCCCAATACTTCCTTTGCTGTATCCAGAATATTATTTTTAACTTTCTCCCAACTTTGTTCTATTGTATCTGATTCGATGATTTCGTTGTTATTTATTTTTGTAGCAATTCGTCGTTTATATAAATCTCTAATACTTTGGTGTTCCCACTGTTCCCAGGGCTTTAATATTAAATTTTGTTATATATTTAGATGGTAAACGTTTTAAAGGTGGTATTTTCATTCTAAGTTTACATAGCACCATGTTATGGTCAGATCCCAAGTTAGGTGAGGTAAGAGCCCTTACATCTACTATCTGTTCCGGAAATATTGCTCTATTCGTTATTACGTAATCTATTACAGATTTTTGTCCCCTAGAGCCCCAGGTATACTTGTGTTGTGTTTTATGTGGGAAGTATATGTTGTTAATGCGTAGTTGGTTATGCACACAAAAATTTATTAGAGTTTCTCCACTTGCGTTTATTTTTTCCTCATTGAATTTTTGTTCAATGCCAGGTATTACTTCTGTACTGATTCTTTCATTCAGGTCCCTCATGATAATAATTTTGCTATTGTTGTTTAGTGTATCCAGTTGAAGTTGTAATTTTCTGTAAAATTCTTCAATTTCATCTAGTGGTTTGCTTGCATCTGGAGCATATAACGATAATAAATGTAATTTTTCGTCTCTTACTTTTAGAATTACTATTATGATTCTGTCATTCACATAGTCAATATTGTATATACTGTGTTGGTATTTTTCGTGAATTAGAATACCTACTCCTGGGGCTGCTCTCTCTTCCTTCCTTTTCCCACTGTATATCAATATGTATGGGGAGTATTTTGCTGTTCCCTGACCTTTCATTTTTACTTCTGCTAGTGCACATATATCAATATTGAGTTTTTGTGCTTCCAGTATTATTTCTTGTTCTCTGTTGAACCAAGTGTTAGGAGCGTTTTTCGTTGAACGTTTTTATTCAACTCGCAAATAAGTTTATTTCAAAGAAACCAAGCTTCACATATTTCTTGTATACTTATCGTAACGTTAGATGTTGGAATTGAACTGTGCTTATACCATTGACACACGAGGGTCGCAATTAAGCAACACCACATATGGAAACATGAAAAAGAAAAGGACTCACCAATCTGTTGCTGTTATTAAGTACTGTAGTATAACTCACCGGGGGGGCCCACCCCTATTCACTCCGTTGAACAGACATTTTACTGGTAACACTTGGATGGAATAATTAACCCTTTGATTGGATCGCTCAGGGGATAGTTAACTTCCACATCATTGACCATTAGATAATTACTTCTGTTTTAATACCATTTGAACACCTGAAATTCAGTAGCACTGGCGCACTCTCGAAGGAGTCAATAGGCGATTGATTAGATCCCCTATGTCTCTGTGACACACGATGAATTGCAAAGAACGTATATGTCACAGGATTTTGGAGTCTACTGCTCCGTGGAATCGTACTGTTCCGACCAATTCTGTGCACCCTAAGGTGCCAATAGGGGATTGATTAGATCCACCTATGTCAACCGTGCGAACTGCCCAGCACGAAACATGTAACACAGGATTCATTAGGTCAACTGCCCAGGCAATTCCTTAACTACCGTGGCTAGCTGTTGTAAACTGCTCTTACGTTGCCTGTTTACGTATCTATACTTATTGAATTATTGAATAAAACACACACCTTGTATAACCACTTTAATCACGTCTAAGTGCACATGTGTACATTACATTCTTACCGAACATAGGTATTCTAAAATGTGTCAGAACGACCAACTTAGCCAACTTAACCTAACCAGCATTGCCAATTACATATACTAAATACACCACACTCCTCCCCTCATTTACAAACATAATCCTGCAAATACGAAGGAGGCTTCTTTGCTCTTTGAGAACGTTGGCACCCCCCGGTTCTAGCACGTTCTGTACTCGCTGCGTTGTCTTGCACTTCAGGAGTTATACTTGGGCTACTGATTGCTTCTGATCTCACCCCACTGTCTTGAGGATGTGAGTTGACCTCAGAGGACACAGTAATATTGCTTGTTGTAGGCTCAACTATTAAATCACTAACTGGAGGCAACCCTTGTACATTTGTACTCGGTTGGTCACCTAGTTTTGTTGAATTCCTACTATATGCTGGTCTCAGGTGATCTACATGACGCCTGTGAACGGACATGTCATCCTCTCCCCAGGTTTTGTAAGAAAGTGGTCCCGTTGTATCAATGATCACCTCAGGTAACCATGATGTACCTGTAGCAAAATTCTTTGCTAATACGCTATCCTCTGGGGCAAATTTTTTAGGATTTTTGATTCCCGCAGATTTTTCTTGTTTCTCTTTCATCTCTTCGACGAAATCTGGGTGCACGTGTGCAAGTAATATCTTTAATTTTCGCCCCATTAATAATTCAGCTGGGCTGCTACCTGTAACGGAAGAAGGGGTACTATGCTGCGACAACATATACCTGGCAATTTTGACGTTCCAGTCTCCTTCACCCAGTTTTGACAGGACTTTCTTCGCTTCTTGCACCATTCTCTCGGCCTGTCCGTTAGACGATGGATGGTATGGGGCAACAAGAGCTTGTCGAATTCCATTTTTTCTTAGGAATGTTGCGAACATCTCTGAAGTGAAAGCTGTACCATTATCACTAACGACCA
>JABXWE010026226.1:0-10998 GCA_014611495.1 Limonius californicus
CTGTTGAGTACCACCATCTGGACAACTAATAAATTCTTTTGAATGACAATACAGATGGTTTGTGACAGTGGTACTCCCTCCTACAAATCCTGAGGTCGATGGATCTGCACGTCCACCATCTCCTCCGGTTTCCTCGTTGGCTCGACTGTCACCGTGTTTACATAACCCCTACTGCCTGATTCCCCATACCGTTCCCTATGATCCTCTTCCTGACGATGGTTCCTCTGAGCATTTTCTGCACCCCCATCACTCCTCGGTTGGTCATAATACGGTCGTGCATACACACCTCCATTTCGGTAATTCAATCTTCGGTCAGTTCTATTATTTCCAGCATACCTTCCTTCCTTGTCTCACACGCGATCGTAATCTTTATTACCCTTGCGATACCTGTCTGGGTATGTGTATGAACCCCGATTATACAAGCTGTCATTTCCACGATTTCCACTAAAACCGCCATAATTCCTACCGTACCTGTCACTGTTGTCAAATTGACAGAATTTCGGCCTACCGTTGCGTCCGTGACGTTCTATGTGGTCACAAGCCCGTAACACATTCAGAAATTGTTCTCACTCTGTCACGTTATTACGAATCACATCCCCGGACACCGTCACATCAAATTGCGCAGCCAATATCGGTATAACCACCCTTGCGTCTTTGTACTCGTCAAATTGCTGAAAAGTAAACAATTTTTGGGTTGCATATTCAACCCTAGTCAAACCCCCACTGTCATTATACCTGTCCCCCATTAAGTCCTGCTTTATTAACGACTGCACACTGTTACCCCAATAATGTCTTAAGAACAACTCTTCAAACTTGTCCAAGTTGTCCCATTCATTGGAAATAGTGTGAAACCAAACCACAGCCTTGTTTCGCATCGCACTTCTTATGACACTCTGCTCCAGGTATGCGTTGTAATTGTACACTACCTGTACCTGAAGATTCTCCAAATATCTTCTCAGATTAAGCATAAATGTTCTGGGATGCTTCTGTAGCTCCGAATCAAATTTTGGGACTTCTTGACTGTAATTATTTCCCAACAGAAAACTTCCTATTCCACCGCCGCTCCTACACACCTTTTTCTCAACCAATTCGAGTTTTTCATCAATCGCCAACTTGTCTCGTTCCCACTCACCTTTCAGTTTATCTACTCTTTCATCCATTCTATTTTTCAACTCAAACATGTCTTTTTCCACCCACTTGCTACTAATCTTTCCAAATTTCCTGCCTACATCTTCAATTTTCAGCTCCATCTCGTTTCTGATTTCTTTGCTTGTATCTTCTAATCTATTAAAGCAACTCCCGACCTTCTCTTTTAGCTCTTCACTTTTCTCCTCCATTTCACCCTTAAGTCTGGCTTCTAATAGTTTGGTGTCTAATTCAATTTTACTTATGTTTTCCCGCATCTCCTTGTTGTTATCGTCTAATTTCTGTTCAAACCTAGCACTCGTAGCATTGATCACACCCATTTCTTCCTTCATTTCACCTCTCATTGTTTTCATCTCTTCCTTCAAATTCGCATTCATTTCTTCCATCCTTGTACTGTTATTGTCAAACTTCGCATTTATTTCTTTACTGTTATTGTCAAACTTCGCATTCATTTCTTTACTGTTATTCTCAAGCCAACTCATCATCCTATCCAAGGAAATGTCCATTTTCTCAGCAATTTCCTTACTGGTAACTTCTTTTTCTTCACTCTCAAGCTCCTCTCTTCCCCTCATGTTTGGCTCATCCCTCTCTTTCCGCTCTGTCTCTAACATTCTCTTCTCTTTCTCCATCTTCCTTCTACCTTCCCTAGTCTTAACAGTATCCTCCAACGTTTCCATACCACTCCTGCCCCAACGGTGTATTATGACTTCGTCCCAAGTTGATGACGACAAAAATGTCGTATGTTTTATCCCTTCAGAATAATAACAACCTTCGCCTGACGTTGGCGCCGCCAAAAATGTTGTGTTTTAATCACTAGAATACTTCTAATTATCGCCCGACGTTGATGCGCCAAGCGGACAGCAGCGAACTGCATCCGACTAGCTCAATAACAATTTATCTCCGTTTCTGGGTCACTCGTAGATTTCAGTACACATCGAAGCTCGCTGTCATTCAATAGGTGTGCTCCAAATAAAAGTTACCACTTACTTTTAATTCCAATTATTTAATAGGTTTATAAGTTACAGACATCTAAAACATGTTCTGTTCCAAATTAATACAGATAATGGCAAATTTTAAATTTATTTACCCCGTCCAGATTATTGTAACACTTTTTTAATAACTTTTTTACAAAAACTGTTTACCCATCACCCCGACAACCCTTATGTTTGGCCCAATCGAATATATCCAACGATATAATTTGATCTACGCCAACGTTTATTAAATGGATAAATCAATATCCCTTATTCAGGTCCTTCGATGTGCCAAACATTTTACAACAGATCAACTAAAATTAACAAATGTAATGAGAGGAAAGAAAATACATTGTTAACTAAAATATCACGACAATATATTAGTTCCGACTATACTACAATACAAGACTACTTGATCACTTAGCTTTTTTTCTACTTCCTCCCTCGTTCTTGCTGTCTTTTCCGCTGTTTGATCGGTCAGCCGATAGAGCTAGTGATCGCATTTGATTGTTTATACACCCTCACTACACCCTCTTGGGGATTTCCCCACGCACTAAACACGGGTATGTACCCCAAAGATCCACTAAATAAACTTATTTGCTCTTAAGCGGAGCACTGCTAGACGCGCCTACACTTCACGGCAGCCCGTCTCGGAGTCTAAATGTCGAGCCAGTTATATGATTAGAGATAATTTCTATGCAGGTCTTTTCACAACTTGAAGACATCAGGTGTGTTGTTTATCAACAGAGGGTGGTGTTTCGGGGTTTAATAACGGAAATTGCGTAGACTAACAGGTACTACTTAATAATTGTATCTTACAGGGCTTCTCTTTTATTTTTAAATCCCTTGACAGGGATGTTTGACATAGTTAAATATCAGCTGATATGAACATTTTCTAGATGTATAATTTAGGGAACTGGATGGGGCAGTGCGCTGTCAGTCGAGATCACACTGAAATGCGGTCTGAGCGACCGCGTAGTCTAACCCTGGCTGAGGTGACCGTATTTCACTTAGTTTAGCTTACGGTGCAAGTTGCATGAATGAATAGTATGTAAGGGACACTTGCACCCCTCTGAAGTAACACTAAAGTTTTTTTTTTTGAAGTGTTTGTGTGGTATTTTTATTGTATGACATCAAATGTCAAATTTTATAGCAATGAAAGTTACCGAGAATAGCTTTCAAATTTGTATTTTGTTCTGCATCCTCTATTTCTGACATTAAAATCTTTATATTTTGTTGTAATATTTAATCATCTTTAACCTCCGCGTTAATTTTGCTTGTATTTCAGGAGTTTTGTTAACAAGGAAATATTCTAGCCATACGATTTTACATTCTGTGTTATTAGGTTACTTATATTTAGGGATAATTTAAACCTAAAATTATCAGTGATTAATGAGAAAAGCAAGCATTTTCATGTAAAAGTAGTTCATATGTACTGTACTATATCTGTGCAAAGTGAAGCTTGAAACTGCGGAAATAGTTTAATTAATTTTTTAATTTTTGCTGTTAAATGAGAATTTAAACATTTTGTTATATGACCTTTACTCGTATTGGTATTATATTTATTAGTCAATTTTATTTTGTTTTGGACTAGTGTTACGACTGTTTGCGCAAGGTGTCACTATTGAATTTACGTCATTGCCGAAAATTAATGTATAAGAGCTAATGTAACTCGATGATATATGACATTTAACATCTGCTTTGTAATTTAGCAAAAGAAACAAAACTTTTATCAAAAAATGTACCGAAATTTGTTAGATTGTAACTACACCCAGAGAGTACTTTAAAAAAATAGAAGCTTTTAGCAAAATGCGTTGTTCTAAAGTATCATAACACTAACATTACTTAGAATTACTACAAGGACATAAACATTATGCTTTTGACAAGCTGTAATACTCCTAACCGACAATCTATAATATTATTGTTGTAGGTCTTTTTTCTTGCAAATTAAGTTTTCCTAGTAATCTGTTATTGCATTCTTAATGGAGTATTAGTGACAATTTTCATAAAGAGGGGCCATGAAAAACATGGATTTGTTGTTCCATTACTGAATATTTTTTACATGAAACATTTACTTATGAGAGACTAGACCTTGCTCTGTCGAACAGACTGTCACTATTTTCTGGAAATACAATACATCTGGGGATACAACTTCAGGCGGCGTCTTTCATTTCCGGAACATTTACGAAGTACTCTAATTGTAATTTTGTGTGAATCGTAATACAGTACGCAAATAAAAAGAAATTTGTTTGTATAGCTGCGAGAATGATATAAGAGTAAGAAAACACGCCAAATATTTACTTCGTTGAAAAACTGGCCTTTTTGAATTTCAGCCAATTGAAGTTGGTTTCGAGCTTTAGGCGTAAGTGTAACCAAAGTGAACGCATGTTTTCTAAGGGAACAGGCATTTAAAGGAAACGAAACAAGTAAAACTCTATTTTCTGTTTTAATGTTTGTATTGGATTTTTTTGCAGAAGTATCAAAATGCTGCGGTTAAACGGATAACTGTGAGAATATTATAAACCTTGATTTGTTATATTTATAAAACGATTCTTTAACAGAAATTGCAGGAAATCGATTTATAAATGAGATCGATGCTATACATTTATTCTAGATTTCTATTTGTGAATGAGATGTTATTTTGAAACAATTTGAACGTTAATTGGTATAAAATGCACTACCAGAGACTCGAATCGAATCCGAAATGGGTACACCAGGTCGCTCACCGAAAAACGTTGAATGTGAGTGTTTGGTGGGAATAATTGGAAATAATGTCATATGGCCTTAGGACAATTCTATATTAAGTTAACCAATGTTTACCGTAAGGGCACAACATATTAATAAATAGCATTGAAGTTGAAACCTATCAAGTTATCACTATTTTCACCTCTCCAACATCAGTTATTAGTTCTAATAACTGTATGTGTTTTCTGTAAATTATTTGAAAAGTGTTTATCTACTTTGTTAAAGTACACGATTACTGTACTTTCATTTAGTATACGAGGGCTGTTCTCTTCCCACTGAGCCTATCTAGCAGGGTGTGATATTTTGAAACAAACTCTGCTTCACAATTTAACGTAATTGTTTACAAGTTTAATTATAGTGAAAGTTGTCAAATATAGTTGAAGGTTTTTAAAATACAAAACTTTAAAGCAATCCTATCCCCAAGAAACCATGGAATTGAATAAAGAGCATTATCGAGCTGTGCTTTGTTACAATTTCACGCGTGGCTTAAGCCGTAAAGAATGTTTTGAGGAAATCAATTGCGTGTTTGGTGACGAGTCGTGTTCCTTAGTTACCGTAAGCGATGGTACAATGAATTTCAATGTGGTCGACTTTTCTTAGATGACAACTTTCGATCTTGTAAGCCAAAAACGGCAGTTACCGAAAAGAATATTGGTCTTGTACGAAACATGATTGAAGAGGACTGGCACATTAATGCCAGGAGTATTCGAGCAATTTTAAAAATTGATGTGAAAGCAATTAACACAATTTGATGGTACGTAAGCTTCGTGCCCGTTGAATTTCCCACAATTTGACTCCAGTTAAAAAAAAGCAGATCTACATTGGATCGCTTTAACAATGGATCGTCTCATTTGGTGTACACATCATTACAGGTGATGAAACGTGCGTATACTGCTATGATCCCGAAAGAAAGCACCAGTCGGCAGTTTGAGTGTTTGAGAACGAATCCGCTTCAACAAAAGTTGTTCGTGAAAAAAGCCGAAACAGAAAGATGGTCGCCACATTTTTTGCAATTACTGGACATATTTCCGCTTAGCACTGGAGGATCGTCGTACTGTTAATGCTGAATGGTACACTACAGTTTGTTTGCCTCAAGTTCTCCAAAATGTTCGCGGAAAACGTCCAAGAGGAAGGACAGTCTTGCATCAAGACAACGCTCGAGTGCACATTGCTGCTTGAACGGCTTGAATATTTGAGTGCCCAAAACATTGAAATAATGGGTCATCCGCCGTATAGCCCAGATCTAGTACCTAATGATTTCTTTTTATTTCCACGTGTAAAGAATAAGTTACGAGGTTTACCTTTTTCATCGGCCCAAGAAGCGGTTGACGCATTTGAAAATGAAATAAATAACCTAACGCGGGAAAATTGCAGAAAATGTTTTAAAAATTGGTTTTCACGGATGCAAAAATGCATTGACTATGGAGGAGAATACTTTAATAAATTATATATAAATTTGTTTTGTCAATAATTTGTGTATTACTTTACTAGGCTCAGCAGAAAGAGAACAGCCCTCGTATAATCGGTGGATAAAATATACACTTACTTGATCAAAAACTTTTCTGCGATTTCTCGAATATCAGTATCTTTAAATTTGGTACAAACTTTCATTTCATTTCATATATAATAGTGATCCTCGTTTGTACCGCTTGTGCAATGTCGAAGCGGTGTGAGGAAAAGCTAAGCTAGTTTATGCTATGCACAACAGGACCCGACTTTGCGGCTTACCGTGTTGGTGCGAAACCATGCTTGACTTGGTGTGCGGATGGTTTTGTTTATGGTGTTGTTACTCCTCTAATGCGACCCTAATACGAGGAGTGCCATTAATTTGATCCTCAATGGCAAATGGAGACCGGGACTCAGTATCGACCACCCAGGGAATCAGAAAAGTTTCCGACCCCTGGAGTGACTCGAACGGGAAAGCGTTCGGATTATTACATCCAAAGCCTTGGCAGTCTTACCACTGAGCCATCCCAGCCTTTTTTTTATACAGTTATTTGCTTTCAGTGGCACAACTAAAGTAGGTAATTTGTTTAAAATTATAACATGAGCTCTCTGTACAAATAGCCGCCTATTATTAGCAATTCTATAAAACACAATTTTAATCATCATCATCATCATCATCTGACATGGAGCTGACTCGAGGATCTAAGTGTTATGGGAAAAATATAAATGCTAAATGGACCTGCGATATAAAAAAGAATCAACTTATTATACCGGGTGTTTTTAAAAGGTACCAAAATATTCCGAGTGCTAATTCCTTTTGACAAAATAAACAAAAAGCTTTCTAGGAACATGTGTTAAAAATTACTTCCAAAAAATCCCAATAGTTTTGGCATCAAAAGTTTATGGAATGTTCCAAATTTCGTAATTTTTACTCAAATTGTTCATATATTAATTTGGAAAACCATCCTCGGAGATGCACTTTTAAAGAGCTGTACCTGTCTTAGGAACTTTTTTGGTTGACGGAAGGAATCTGCACCAGGAATATTTTGGCAACTTTATAAAACACCCTGTACAGATATAATAAACGCTATATAAATAGGAATAATAGGCGCTACATAAGATTAGCGAACGGGATGTAAGATAAAAATATTATATAAAAATAGAAAACGTAACAATAAGTGATAATGTAGTCCATGTTAAGATGCTATTTTCTTTAGAGGAAAAACTTTTTTCAAAGAGAGGTATAGGAAAAATTATTACTATTAGTATAGTTATATAAACAGCGTGTGTAAACATTATGAAACAATATTCAGTGTATAAATATTTACTGATCACAAAGTATATAAACTTGCTTTATAATTAAGTAAAAACATTAAATTAAAAAATATTTGGTTCAAAAATGAAAACGTCTTTTTAATAAAATATAATATATTGCCGTTGTTTTTAAAACCACTAGACGGGTCGTCCGGCATCCAGTCGATTTCTCCATTCTGCTCGGTCTCTCCAATCTTCTGAAGACAGGTCCCATTTCTCCATAAGTTGTTGGATATTTTCGTTCCATCCCTTTCTTGGTCGCCCCGTTTGCGTCTATCTTTTGGCTGCCATTCCATTGCTTTCTTTGGCAGTCTGTTGATATTCATTCTGTTAACGTGTCCGAACCACGTAAGCCGTCTTTTCTCAATTTCATCCGTGATGTCCCGTTCTACTTGCACTATTGCTCTCACACGCTCGTTTCTTATCCTTTCCAGCCTTGATATTCTAGCTGCTCTTCTAAAGTAGTCCATTTCCAGCGCTCTTAGTTGCGCTTTATTTCTCTCCGATAATTGCCATCCATCCATACAGTACCACACTTTGTACCATTGTGCTGTATATTTTCTTCTTTGTGTTTATACTAATGTGCTCGTCCCATAATATTCTATTTAGGGCTCCTATTACCCTTAGTCCTTGTTTTATTCGTTCCTTTACTTTCACTTCGTATAAACCTTGTGTTCCTAGTGTGGCCCCTAAATATTTAGCCTTCTGACACATTGCAGCGTTTCATTAGTTTCTATTATTAACGTGTCATTATTCTTTCCTATGCATAAATATAGTGTTTTTGTCAAATTCAACTTCAGTCCCCATTCTTTACATTCTTCCTCTGCCTTCCGTAACATGTACTCCATGTCTTCCTCGTCCTGTGCGATTAGAAACTGATCGTCAGCAAATTCTAGTGCATATAAGGTTGTATCGCGGTCCATTGGTATTCCCATTCCCTTACATTTTTGTTTCCAGATTTGCAGTACCTTATTTATGTAGGTTTTAAATAATGTGGGGTAAATACAGCATCCCTGTCTCAGTCTTTTTCTGATTGGGAATTAAGGAGTCATTTCTGCTCCTACCTTAATCCTTTCTTGTTGTTTATTATACAGGTTTTTCACAGCATTGACTAATGTTTTACTAATGTTGCTCTCCTTTAGTACTTCCCATAGTGTCTGTATCGGTACGTTATCGTATGCCTTTGATATATCTAAAAATATCAAGTATAACTCTCTTCCGGTCCGAAGTTACTTCTGTATGACTTGAGTTAGACAGAACAGGCAATCCAAACAGGATCGGGCGCTCTGAACCCACTTTGCTCTTCGGATTCATATTCGTCGTACTGTTGTTCTATTAGATCCCGCACGATCCGTCCATGCATCTTGCTTATTGTACCAGTGACTGCAATTCCCCGGTAGTTGTCGCAGAGATCTCTTCTTCCCTTTTTGTATATTGGTGTTATATGTACCATTTTCCACTTCGCCGGTATATCTCCTACATTTATACTTCGGCTTATTAGCGTTGTGTATAGCTACGCTGTGCCATTTTTTAATAGTTCTACGCGAATGTTTCCTGGGCCCGGCGCTTTTTCGCTTTTTAGTTTTCTGGCACAATTCCTTACTTGTTCTTCTGTTATTTCCACTTGATCTTCATTTCCCATATCATATCGATTCAGTTCTTCATAACCTCGCAATTCAGGTCTTTCTTCTAGTGAAAGTTTTTGGAAGTATTCTTTCCATTCTGTTATCGAAATATTTTGGATTCGTACTTTCTTTCTATGTGGCGTCTTTACTTATCGTATGAAGTTCCATATTTCCGCTGACTTTCTCCCCTCTATATACATCTCCACTTCTCTACATTTTCTTTCCCAGGTTTACTGTTTTTCTTTTCTTATAATGTATGTTACGATATATACATTATACATATATATATATATATATATATATATATTGCTATGAATTTAGTTTTATAATAGATGAATTATATAAATAATTTTATAATTATGTAATTTAGTTGGGCGCCAATTTGAGTTCTATCTCAAATGAATTAATATAAATTAATTAACATAGCATTTATATTTAAACTCATTATCTCAGGGCATATTTTAGTGGCTCCACCAATTTAGATAGCTAATCATGATATGAGAATTGTTTATACTCATTTAAAAAATAGACTTAAATTTAAAACTTATCTTTTTCTTATTGCGTCACTCCAGCCATGTCCTAGACACCACCTCTTCTAAATACCGCTACACTTGCACTTTCTAATTCTGCTGGAAGGTCATTGTAACGGCCGGAACCAGTTAAAGTTGAATATGACAGCACCAAGTTCTCATAGTTCGATAGTTTGTGAATTTAAATCATTAAATCACAGAAGTACTGTAATTGTTCACTTAATATTCGAATTGAATAAGGTATGTTCATGGATTCTAATCATGTATTTTTTAATTGAAGAATTTTTTATAAGTTATTATTAATAGATTTCAATTTAATTCTTTTTATTATTTTATTTTAGATGAATTCCACAAAATTAAACACACTTCGATTGAATTAACCAAGGTAACTTATTTATTATTATAAACACTTATTGTCCACTAATTACAAATTTTAAACACTGTTTGACATTTTGTAAACAAATCACATAACCTCTAAAATTTTACAAGGTAACGCCTCTTTTATAATAATTTTATATTTAGCACTGATAAAAAAATGCGTGCATTTTCTACGATGGCCAAAAAGGAACTGATTTCAATTTTTATTGCCAGAAACCTCTAATGAAACTGACAAAAACGCATCGTTACTAAGTAACGTTAAGAGAAACAAGGATGAAATTTAAAACAAAATCTAGTGAAATTGATAATTAAAATTTAAATTAAAATTAGGCTTATGAATTATCCTATCTAAAAACTAATTTCAGATTCAGAATCCCTGAATTTTTATCTACATTTAGACACCCCACTTGCCATATTTAAAATTACAAAATTTTACACATAAAAAAATTGTTACTATTCGCTAAATTAACATGAAAACACAACAAAATTAACTCAAACACAATCCTTAGATTATACTACAAGTTTAACAACACAATATCATCCTATTAATCCAATATTTTTAAAATAAATAACCAAATTCTAAATCTTAACCTAAAAACTTCAAAATTTATTCAAACATAATTATATTCACACAAATAACATAAATTACCAAATAAACTTAACAAAAAACCTTCCTATGTATGACATCCAACCAATTTGGCTAACATAAAACAAGTTGCATGAAAATTATTTACAATTCAATGATATACTTAAATTAATTACTATTTTTGAAATTTAGGGCTCCGGTACAGTCTAAAGAGACCCACATCATCAACCACAACTAGTAATAAATCATCATCAGGA
>JABXWE010026227.1:0-18868 GCA_014611495.1 Limonius californicus
AACGTCGAAAAGAATGGAAGGCACATGTGTAAGGAATGACAGAAGACCGTTTACCAAAAATTCTTAAAACGGGAATTCCGCTAGGGAAACGCCAACCGGGCAGACCACCTAAGCGTTGGATTGAAAGCTGGACCTCATCTTCAGTCGGAACGCCCCCTGAAAAGAGATACATGTCAACGAAATAAACAGGCAAAGCCTACATAAAGTGGAAGAAGAAGAAGATAAATAAACAATATAACTCACATCAACAAAACTGCTTCCAAAACTTCCTTTATGCAGTACATCAATTAATTAAAATAATAATAATTTCTTGCAATACTAATCAACTTTATACACACCAATTTATAATATGTAATAATATAACTTTACAATGATTAACATTTTAGGGCTCCCAAACTTGCCCAATACACCCCAAATTATCGTCTATACCGAACATAGACGCCCTCAACACTATTCCCTAAGAAATATCCAACAACACATCACTTTGAGTCTAAATAAGGCACTACGTAGCACATTCCAAAGATCGTAAACTACCTTTTATTCTAATCAGGTTTACATTTATCATTTTTAATCATAATTACCTTTCAAATAGCATACTTTACATAATAATCAATCTAATTAAACTCAATTTCAGGTAAAATATTGATTTCTCCATCAAAAATAGTACCCTTTTAAATATCATGTGTTACGAAGTGAAAATCACATCTATAAATATAGTCTAAAATAATTACATAAATTTAGGGTAAATAACATGGCAATGGACCGAATGGAGTTTTTCTCTTCAATTTTTTATTCCCTAAGTTGTTTTAGGCTGCAAGTATTGCCGAGGCATGATTACCCTGCTCTGAAACCGTTTTGCTCTTTTGATTTCCGATCTTTTTCCATGTAGACAACTTCCTGAGCTACTTACCCTTATCCTTCTGTAGTTTTTACAATCAGGTTTGTTTCCCTTTTTATAGACGGATGAGACGAATGTCTGTTTCTTCTGGAGATTATTAAGATCAAAAATGTAGATTATCTTTTCATATAGAAAAGTTTTTCATTAATAATGGAATTCAGAAAACTTAGTTGATCCAAAGAACTCAAGCAGACGCCCCCCAGTTCCTTTTTATGGTACCGATTTATTCCAGAATCTCCTGCAAATATGGCCATTTGATAGGTGTTGCGACGCACTGGCCTAGAGCAGTTTGTAATAAAGCAGTTCCATGACACCGTCAAATTTTAAGAACTTTTCTACTAAGAATCGAAAATCACTTTGGCAAGCACGCAAGAATTATATTACAGGAAAAGTTTAGTAATAGCGATCAATTTAATAAAGTGCGAGGGCAATAACTGCTCAATTACCAAAAGTAATTTTCATCGTAAGCTTTAGTCGCAGCAAAATCGTGCTTGAAGGTAAACTCATTATCATAACGCCCTGTCTTCACTACTTTAATTAACAGGTCGCGATGTTGCTGTACTTTCAACGATTAATTTTCATTTGAAGGTTCTCCTCGTAGTAGGAATTAATTCTGGTTCTGCATTTCAACGACTGACAGACCAACTGTGTGCTGCTTTAATGACAAAATGGATATTTAATTTTAACATCAACTGAAGTTGTGCCAGAAACATGATCTCTAGGGAAAGCTAAACGTGCAGGCCAAAATATACTTTCTGGGCCCATATTTTGAAAGATATTGCTAAGGTTGTTGATAATTAAAGGGTATTTTTTGAAACGAGCTACAGATAAGTTCTCTAAAATTAGGTTATGAGTCAAAAAGTGCATTTGATATTATCGTGTCGGTCTTTTTGCAAAGTTAAAATTAATACCTCCACGGGAATAACTAATAAGATGAGTTGGCAGATAAGCTTCCACATATAAGTAAATTACTTCAGCAGAAGGCGCGGCTCCCGTGAGATGTCCTAGGAGCGGCCGTCTTGCCCCTTGCGGCAGGAGTCCGAACTGGCCCTAGGCGTGGGTCCCTTAGCGTGATATGAAGTAAACTGGCCTTTTAATGAATTCAGTCCAATTTCAATATAGGTTGGGCTTAGAATAATAATTAAGAAAAATTATTGTCGAAAATACTCTACCTTAATACGCGATAACGTAAAATATTCATTCATGGTAAGCATGATAATTTAATTACAGTTGTAAAATATTAGAACGTAAGTACGCAGAACCTCAGCGAAAGTTTTTATTCTTTTGGCAACAAACTGTAGATTTACCGCGTATGAAAATAACTGTAGAATAAAATTCGTACAATCTATAAAACATTTTCTATTATGTATTCATTGATCCGCCATCTTCCGCATGTTCTGTACCTGCTAATTATGCTGCATAATAATATTCTAAAAAAGAATTTAAAAAAATTAATTTTTTAGGCATGGATAAAGGTAAGTCCGTTAAACTTTTATGCTGGAGATGTGGAGTTCAGTTCCTGGAACCGCAACATCGAATGGGAAACCAGCGATGTATTCTGCCTACTAAATCGTCTGTGGAATGAAAGATTTCACATTTTTCAAAGTTCAGATCCTACATTAAATTGTAGGTCCTCTATACTTATGGCTCATCAAACGCGCAAAACAGATAAGACAGAAGATCGCCAAGTCTCCAACTGTTTAGCTACAGTACTCCCAGAATAGGAGAAAACTGGACGTATAGCATAGTATCTAGGAATACCAAAAGGATTATAATTATTAATTGTCCAATTTGCCTTTCCAGTATACATCACGATTTGAATTTTTAGAGCAGTGGTTTTTACCGGTGTTCCTCGGAACACTACTGTTCCGTGAATTTAAGATAACTGAAAGTCTAGATTTGCTAAAATAAGTAGAACTGAATTTTGAAATTTACATTTGGATTTTCGACGTTAGCACTTCAATTGCTATGAATTAAATTTGAACTCAAATTGACTATTTATAATTATAACATGTTACTTAAACTAAGAAAATTCAAATTTAAACGAGGCAACGTCAGATTTCAAACTTGAATTTAAAGTAGATATTGGGATTTTCAAACCGGAAACCTAGAAGTCACCGAATCTGGACGGCATATTGTAGGGGGAACAAAATGCCTTTAATTAATATGAAATTATTGAGTCATTTGCAAATACATTTTCTTTTTAAATACTCTTATGTAGTAATGGTCTAAATGAGCCGGTATTGCTTTTTAAAATTCTTTCAGAAGTACGAGGGAGGTTCAAATTTGACCAACATTTTATTTTTTTCTGAACGTAATTGAAGAGATACTGCAAAGCGGTTTTATATTAATCGAAGTAGTAGTAGTAGTTAGCCAACGCCATAAACAATTGCAACTTGATTGTATCAATACTGTCAGCTGTATTAACACTGTCGTGCAACAATGTGTCAAATTCTGTTGCACAACGTGTAATTATTAAATTTCTTTTCAATGAAGGTGTGAAAGCGACTGATATTCATCAGATACTTTAAAAACAGTTTGAAGAAGAGTGTTGACCACTCAGAACAGTGAAAATCCTTCCACGATGGTCGTGAACGCGTCTCGAATTTGCCGCGGGCTGCCCGTCCAGCGTCTGTTGTGAATTTTGGGAACATTGGAAAAGATGACCAGCTGATCCGGACCAATAGGCGAATATCTGTAGAGGAAATGGCTGGGATTGTAAACATTAGTGTTGGTAATGTTCAAACTATTGTCAACGACAAGCTTAAATTTAGTAAAGTTAGTGCCAGGTGGGTTCCGAAACAACGTTCCGTGGAACAACAGCAGAAACGACTTCAGGTTGGCAGAGGACTACGGCTTCGCTATGAAGGCAATGACTTTTTGTCACGTAGCATAACAATTGATGAGACCTGGGTACACCATTATATTCCTGAAAGCAAGAATGTTAGCATGGAATGGCGTCACTCAAGCTCACCTCCGCCCAAAAAATTCAAAACACAACCATCGGCAACCATCACCATATACTACTACTATACGGACTTGGCTCCAAGTGATCAATTCTTTGGGCCATTCATAAAGTTCTTGGGAGGTACGCGATTTGCCTCTAATGAGGAAGTGAGGGATGCGGTGCAAAATTGAATACGTCGTCAACCAAAAGAATTTTTTCGACGGAAATACGGAAGCTACCGGAGCGATGGGACAAGTGTATTTTAAAGGGGGGTTGTTACTTAGAAAAATGATGAATATATATATGTAATATTAATTTATAGTTTGTATCCACTAAAAAAAATAAAATGTAGGTCAAATTTGTATCACCCCCATATTTTCAAGGGCTAGGAATTCGTTTTCTGATGCCTTTGCCTGTTTCTTGAAAACCTACTCGTTTACACTTTATACATGATGAGTAATACGGGGTTTGGTAATACGGAAAAAACCAACAACAAACGTTAACTATTACGTCACTGCCGCCTCTACCTACCACCACCACCGAAAGATTTAGAACAATAAAATTGTTTACTATTAATAAGATGTTATATTGTTTGTTATAGCTGCCGAGTGTACTTATAAATATCTTTACATTTGCGCTACACGTGTTTTTAAAAAGTATCTTATTATTAAAATCTGTGCGTTTTCAGTTGTTTTTAAGTGTTTTTGTGTTATCATTTTTGCAATTGCTGTAAATTGTGCTACGAAATAATATTCATTGTTTGCACATTTTCTGAGTGTTTTCTGGTCGTTTTTAGAGCGTTTTTGTGTTGGAATCCTTGCTGTTGCTGCAAATTTCGTTGCTAAATATTATTAATTAATAACCATTGCCCATTGATTAAAGAATGATTGAAGGCATATTTACCGTATTTTTCGTTTGTTTTCAAACTGTGCTCTATTTTTTTGCAGCTTTATTTTTCCCTGTTCCAGCAAAATGTGCTATTATCTAGTATACAAAGGTGATTACCAATTCATTGTATTGTGTAATTTTTAAGCGCTTTACCAGTACGTAATGCAGAAAAATGGTTGGGAAATATAAGAGACAGAAATTTTCAGGTTTCCAATACCGCAAAATAAGAGTATCAAAAGAAGAAGAAAAATGAAGCAGTCTGGTGCACTAAACCAGCTTCTTAAGAAACCTACTTATAGCTATCTGTAGCTGGTAATAGGAAAGGTTCTTATAGTGAAACAAATAGGTTGCAAACCAAATATTTTTATCGAAAATTTTGAAATGGGCCGTAGTAGATATTCCACATTTCCCGCAACTGATACGTATGTTGTAATGATAATTCTGTGCTTAGTCTTAAAGATGCTAATTTAACTCAAACCAGCTCCTATAGTAACAAGATTAAGAAGTAGGGCGCCCTCTTTTATCAGCAAGGCGCATATACTTGTTTATACGAACTTGGGTTTAACGCACAATATTTTGATTATAAATTTGAACATTGGTCCTTGAACCTTCACATATGGTTTTAGAACATCTGTATCAGATTTAAAAAATCCATGACTTCAATGTAGAACAGAAGAATTTAAATTTAAACTTCAGATTTCTGCTTTAAACTGTGGGATATTTATTTAAAAGAAGACAATTTGATTTTAATCTTAACCGATGACCTCCCCGTCCAGATGTGACTTCAAAACTTTCAACTAAAATCTGAAAGTTACAATTTTACAAATTAAACTAGTCGATGCAGATTATAAAGCTAACACGAGGGCAGCCTTTTAAATGTTTACAAAAACTATGAAAGAAACATTTTTCTTGGAACAACCTGTTTTTATTCCTTTTCAAAATATTCGCCTTTAAGATTTGTACACTGTTCAAACCAATTCTCAAAACATTTTCTTCACTATGAAAGTGGTATCCCAAAAACATGGTTTTCGAAGGTTTCAACAGCTTCTTGGGGTGATAAAAATCACTGTTCACGGATTTTTTGTTTGACATTCGGGAACACAAAGAAGTCGTTAGGCGATAAATGCGGTGAATACGGGCAATGAGACATAATTCGATTTTTTTCTCCTTCAAATAATCAATTGTTTGACGTGCTGATGATGCTAAGTTTTCGGTTGTTTTTCCCGATTTCGTCGATGACTTCTGACAAACAAATTGTTGTATACCATTCAGCGTTAACTGTTCTTCGATTTTCTGAAAGACTAGTAGCCACATGTCCAGTACAACTTAAGAAACACGGGATCATTTTCTTGAAAGTGCTTCGAGAACGAACAACTTTTGTGGGATTCGGTTCATCTTGGAACACCCAAATAGTCGATTGTTGCTTAGTTTCCAGTTGATACGAATATATCCAAGTTTCGTTACCTGTTACGATGTTGTATACGGATTTTGCAGTTCCTCGTCGAATTTTTTGAGCATTTCCTTACACTAATTAAGACGAACCTTTTTGAAGCTTGGGTCAAATTATGCGTAATCCATCGGGAGCAGATCCTTTTCACAGCTAAACGTTCATGCAAAATTTAATGTGCTGCAGTTTTCGATATGTCTAAGAATGCCTCTATCTCACTGTAAGTCACACGCCGATCTTCTTCAATCATGTTGCGCACAGCATCGATGTTTTTTGGAATAACAACCGATTTTGGGCAACCGTCACGAAATTCATCACTGACGGACGCACGTACACGACGAAATTCTGCAAACCAATTTTAAACAGTCTTTTCTGAAGGTGCTTCATATTTTGTCCATGCTTTAGTGCACAGTGAGACAGCGTCAGGTAGTACACAGTGGGACGTGTCTCACTGTGTAGGTACTACTTTGTGTCTCACTATATACCGTTTCTACAAGCAACGTTAACTGCATGTTGGTTGTGTTTTTAGTAAAGGAGTGAAAATTAATTCAGAATGGTGAGACCTAAAGACAAATCCAGAAAAATAGGGAAAACGTCTGGAGAAGATATGGCGGCCGCTGTCAAGCTGGTTACAATTCAGAACTTATCTATAAGAGAAGCAGCGAGAACAACTGGAATTCCATTTCAGACGTTGCATCGATACGTAAATAAAGCTAAATTGAATACAGACATTGAAATTAGAACTCAACCTTTATACGAAGTTCGACAAATATTCAGCAAAGAACAAGAAACTAATCTAGGAGAATATTTACAGATATTCAGCAGAATGGCCTATGAATTAACAACAGCAGCCGTGAGAAAAGTAGCGTATGATATGGCAGTAAAAAACAACATTCAGATTCCGCAATCATGGAATGAAAATAAATGTGCTGGCAAAGAATGGATGCGAGGTTATTTACATCGCAACAAAAAACTTAGCATTAGGAAACCTGAAGCCTGCAGTCTTCCTAGATTAACATCTTTTAACAAGCATTATGTCAAAACAATTTTTCGATAACCTGGGGTCTATTTTGAAACGATTTCCACAGTTAGCAGATGGCTCACAAGTCTTCAATTCAGATGAAACCAGTCTAACAACAGTACAAAAGCCGAAAAAAGTCATAGCAGAGAACGGACTTAAGCAACTGAATCAGAGCACTAGTGGAGAGAGAAGAGAGTTAGTAACTCTCTTAGTTTCTATTTCAGCTGCAGGAACATTTATTACTCTTGTTATGGTTTTTCCCAGAAAAAATTTCATGCAGCATATCCATCCGGATGGATGACAACAGAATTATTTTCTTCTGTAATTGAGCATTTCATCAAATACAAAAATAGTACGAAAGATAACCCTACATTATTAATTTGTGATAACCACGAGTCTCATATGGGGATTAAAGTTTTAGACGCTGCAAAAAAATGGAGCAATAATGTTGACTCTGCCTCCACATTGCAGCCATATAATGCAATCCTGAGACATAACAGTTTTTGGTCCATTGAAAGCTTACTACAATGCAGAAGTCGATTCTTGGATGGTTAGAAATCCTGGTATTCCCATCACTATATACCAAATTGCTGAATGTACTGGAAGAGCTCTCTAACACCTTCCAACATAATTGCTGGTTTTAAGAGGTGTGTCATTTTTCCTTTTGACCGAGATGTATTCATTGATTCAGATTATTTCTGTTCCTCGGTAACCGGTAGACTTTTAGAACACCCCGTAGCATCTGTTGTAGAAATGTCTGCTGAACCTGAAATTACCAATGAAGATAACGAAGGAACTATAGCCTCTTTAAGCAATTCAAATAATCAAGAAGAGAAAAAAGATTTCATTTCACCTAAAATGTTTCGTGGTTTCCCCAAAGCTTTTGCCGAGAAGGAAGAAAACATCAGGGCGTCAACGTGAAAGAATCACAATTTTAACAAACACGCCAGAAAAGGAGTTTATTGCTGCAAAAACCGAAAAGAAATTAAAAAACGCTTAGAAAAAGAAAAAACAAAAGCGGCAATAAAGGTTACTAAGGACCTATTTGACAAGACTGTGAAAAAATCAAAGATCGAAAGTAATAATGATTCATCAGACGACTAAGATGATTCTCAGGTAGACAATAATGTAATATATATTTACATTTTATCACCTTAGCAATTATATTTTCAGGTAATTTATGATGACGACTCATCAGATGGAGAAGAATCCTTTATTGACTTTCAAGAATTAGAACGAGAACCTATCGTCGATGACTACGTTTTGGTTCGTTTTCCAAATGATGTGTTTTTTGTGGCAAAACTAATTCAAGGAAAAGACGAAATGAAGGATTATGAAGTGTCGTACCTTAGAAAAAGTCACAAAGTGCATGGATGCATATTTCCAGACGTGCCCAATTTGGTTTCTGTAACTGAGTCTGATATTTTCATGCTTCTACCGCCACCACGTCAGATTGAAACTCAACGTTTAAGCAGATATTTGTGTTTTTCAATTTCTTTTAACAACGTTAACGTTCGCTGAGTAGAGAATATGAAAGAAAAGTGTTTTATCATAATGCCTCACTGTGTACATCTAGTAGTACACAATTTGCACTAAAAAAATATAATTATTTTGCCATTTTCAAAATGTTTTTTAAACGTATTATTGAAGTTTTTTAAGCCAAAGGGCTGCTTAAGATGTGTTGATGTTTTATTATTCATAAATAATTTTTGGCAAATAAAATTGCAAATTTTGTCTCACTGTGGACTACTCAACCCCCTAATAAAAAATTCAGTAGATATATCAAATTTAAATAAATTTTAAACCATTTTATTTAAAATTAATAATTTGAATTGAAACCACAAAATACACATTGAAACTCAAAGATTTAAAACTAAACTTATAATTTAGACCATTATTATATATTGTATACAGGAAGTTTGTGTATTATAGATACACCAAAAGAGTGATTTTATTTCTCATTCATTTGGTCACTGTGACAGCGTAACGAAGCGTTTCCGGGCACATATTTAAACGAACTTTTTTCTTATTTTTGGCTGTAAAATGCGTCCTATAATTTAGAAACATCCTGTGTACTAAAATTGCACAAGTTAAATATGGAGTTGATTTTAATTTTTTTAAGTTTCAGTATGGGTATTTAAAATTCGAAATCTGGAATTTCTAAATATATAATATTCATGTGTTAACCAAAATGAGATTAAAATTTTAAACTAGATGATCATGAATATAAGCCTCAGATTTCGACTGCAACTTCTGTACTTCATTTAAATATTAGACAAGGACTACTGGTTTTGAAATCTGAAATTGCACCACAGATTCTGATGTTAAAATCTGAGATCTGAAATTAAAACTCGTGATCTCTATGTGGTTTGAATTTGAGTTAGTGATAGAAACCTTATAGATATAGAAATAGCTGTGTAATACGACTCAAGAGCTTTACGTTTAAATATCGAGACTTAGGGAATTACAACAAAAAAGATAAATTAAAAATTTTTAAAGGTTTTAAGTAGGATATCTAAAGTTTTATATTGTTATAGGATTTGAACCTTTGAAACATGAATTTAGAACTGCCAAAATCAAATATTAATTTCATGTCGTTAACTCAAACAATATATTTAAAAGAATTAGAGGAAAACCAAATCAGGGTATAAATTCTAATAAAGTTTTATTAATATATAACTGTATACAAAGTGAATACCCTACAATTTAAAGATAACCTCGAAAATTCAACGTAAAATCTCAAAACCAAAATAATATTGAATTCTAATTTCAACTTCATCCTGAAAACCTGCGCGACTACGCGATCTCAACCTAAAAATTATATATTGATTTTAAACTCTAAATTAAAGAAAAAAATCAAAGGGCTGTACCATACAGTTTGATATTTTGCAAAATAGCTAGCTGGCTATATTAGTTTGCATGTTTCTAATGTTAGTGTATGCACGATTTCTCGTATTTTCACGTAGTTATAGAGACTTCTAATCACGAACTGCTAGCATAGCGAGTTGGTTGTTCTTCCACGAAAACAAAGAGTAATTAAGACTAAAATATTACGGACAGGCAAATATCAAGTAATGGAACGTATAATAGAGAAAAACACATTAAGTGAATTATGAATCTTGTGTTGTTCTTGTCACACAGTCTTTGGAGACAGAAAGGGTGTGATAGTGGGGTAGGACACGCGAGGACAGCGCGTGACCAAGCTCACACGCTTGCTTTGATATTGGAAAAAGCAACAGTGGCGTAGGTTGCAGTAATTAATCATTAAGACGCGAAAATTACGTTGTAATAAATGATTTTATTTATAAATACTATGCAGGTAGGAAAGCTTTCAGTTAAAGTAGTGTCTATAGATTAGTTCCCAGCGGCTTAAGCATATGTTAAGTATAATACATGCGAAACATCCTGTATATAATTATAGTAACCGCAGTTGGCGTTAGATTCCAAGTGAAATGGAAGCAACAATGAATTTTTAAAGAATTTTTCGTAATCAGACAATAATCCTACCTAAACTCTAGAAATATACAGGGTGTTCGATTTTAAATTAGAATCTATTGGCAGTGATATGTAAACAATAAAATTTTAATTTTCTAGCCAAACTGATATATAAATGTCGCTTAAAAATTTTCAATAGAATTGAAATAAATTTTTTGTGTTAAAAACTCTATATTTTATCGCAGAGCTTGGACTTAGAAAACGTTGTAGCTAGGAATTCCATATACCAAAATTTTGTCCCCAATTACAAAAATGTTATTACATATATACAGGGTGTCTAACTTGAGATTACAGTGGTATATGAAAACTTTAAATGTTGGGAAACATTTAGTCGTTAGAAGTTTTGTATTAAGAGTATAAGTTTAGTAAATACAATATACAGAATATTTAATCTAAAACACAAATTATAGCTAAATTTTGTCAAATTAAATAATCAAAACTATTCCAGAAGGAATATTCTTTGCCGTAAAGCAGAGAAAGTTCTAAAACTATTTTTTGGCTTTTCTTTCTGTCTGTCCAGGATAGCGCTGTGCACATTTTGCAGTCAAAGAATAAATTAGTAAAAATGTTTGTTTCTTGAAATTTATTCTTGAATAAATAAAGGAGAAGAAGATACGAAACCTTACTTTACATATTTCTGGATTGCTTTTCACAGATTTAGCAATATATTTTTCAATAAAAACATAAACTCTTACTCAAAATACTAGTTCTGTGAATTTTAAGAAAGTACAGCAGGGAAGCACAAAACAGCTTATATTACATATTTTCATTTCAATTCCTACCGTAGATTTAAAAGCACCTTAAAAACTGAATAGATGAAGTATAAAATATCAGCTTATATTTCAGATTTTCTCATTATCTGTCAAGATTAGGTTTTCTTGTAAGTGAATGAAAAAATATAGAAAGACCTAGTTTTCTGCTCATCTGCCTACAACAAATTTGAAATCATATTAAAAAAGGAATATGTAAAATCTTCAATAATAATGTAGAGGTAAGTATAAAAAGCTTACTGTTTTTTATCATTGTTTGCTCCTACACAAAGATGCATGAAATTCTAGAGTAGAATAGTAACAGTCTTAAGAACCCAAAATGAAAGAAGTTCTCACTACTAAGTTACTCCCTTTTTTTACGCCATTTGTAACGTGCGATTTCTTACGCCTGGTTGTTTGGCATTTAAATTTTCAATACAGCATTTTGGTTTGCATATTTAAGCCTTTGACTAAATCAGTTTTGGCCTTATAGAAGTTTCGTGTCATCTACTCGAGTATTTCCGATTCAGGAAATGGTGAATTTTGGTTTTCCGTTTAGGGATTACTATACGAGTTCTCATAGAACGTGCACGTGTTTTGAGATAATTTTAGAAGTCGTTTTAAGACTTGGAAAGTTTTCCAATTTTGAATTTTCAAGACACATTTGGGAAGTTATTAGTCATCGTTAGTTTGATGTGATTTCCCGGGAGTTGATCCCAATTTGAGTAAATTTGTTTTGAGAGAGTTCTTATCGCCATATTACATCTTTTGGTAAGCATTGAAAATACAAATTTCTCTTTCATTTCTAAGACTATTGAAATTATTTAGGCGGAATTGGCTGGAGCTAGAATTAACGAATTTAACAGTCAATTGTAAAAACATCGCAGAGATCCTGTGGGTTCGAGACAAACGGAATTATCTGCAGTGCAGCGAACGAGTACAACAGGTGTAAATCGAGATACGAAATTCCAGGTGTGTCAATCCTTTTTAACATTCAATTTTCAAATATAATTTCGAGGATACGAGGGGTTCTGGAAAAATTTTAGTTTAATAGCAAATAATCAAAATAAAACTTATAATTGTACACTTAAATTGGTAACAAGTCTAAGTACCCTTAATTAGTGAATGTCTAACCTTCATTGACTTTGTATTTTGTATAAATTGGTAATAATTTTCGTTGAATTTGGAATTAATTTGTTAAATGGTCAACAGTATAGTTAAATTTGTTTTTATTGTTTGAAATTCAGTTAGAAAGGGGGAATAGTGCGGAAGTTTAATTCTTGATTCATAGATAGCCGACACCATTACCATTATTTCGGTAATTATTTATCTGGGTATTTAATTCGCGAGGCCTCGAAGAATCTAGAAATACTTAGCGGGTTTAGTCGTGAATATCAGTCTGATAATCTTTTCGCATTATTGCGTTCCCGAGATATTAAAGAATTTTTGGTTTATTATTTGTTTACCGATACTGTTAGCCATAATTGTTTAAACATTGTTATATACCTATAAACATATCATATTGAAGACTTATTTTAATTCCAATTAGTGATGTTATGAATATTTAAGGTGAATCTTTAGATAAATCTAAGATTTGTAATTTATTGTTGTGTTTTATTGTGTCTTGGGTTATCATAATTTATTTTGGGGACAAATTGAGCAATTACCGAAGCAAGGTAAGTCCGACCTCCAGGAAGGTTCCTGTTTACCTCGTGTTATTTTCAAGGACGAAGGATATTTTAAACAGGTGGCGCCTAGGCTTATCAAACTCCCCCTTTTTCGACTGTAGCTGGTCGACCCTTGTCCGTGATACCTGAACCTTGCATCGCAAATAGTAGGATCGGTTGTATTGCTTCGATTTAGGAGATTAGGATTGTCGTCGTCGATTCGACTAGGTGTTACACATTGACATGATCCACATCGTTCTTTCAAGCCTCTTGTGATGCGGATGTCCAACAGATTTTCCACATTTTGGGTGGTCATCCGCTTGAGCCTATTTGCGGACATTCTTTGTACATGTTCATACCACCTTCTTCTTCTTCTTTCTTTTCCTTACCTTACTACGTTTTCTATATTACATTAATCTCGTATTATATTGCCTTATTGGCCTTAGACAAGCTTGGTATGTTCTTGTTTTACGTTCAATACTTAGGTATTTATTTTTCCAGACAACATCTCTAAGAGCTGTTGATACTATGGCCACTTTATTTATTTGTATTTAGATTTTTCCCGCTATATCTCCGTAGCGTTTTATTAATACTCTAAGAGTCTAAGGTATGGGAATTTCATTACTCGTTTTATTATTTTTCGGCTGGTTTCCAATTTATACCTGAGGAGATCTTTGGTAACTGTAAGGCACTTTGTTTTGTCGGCGTTTCCTGTCGTATTCAATATATCTATGACTTTTGTAGTCCGCCCTCCGCTTGTACTTATTTCCAAATGTAATGGAAAATATGTGGTTACAGTACGACGGTGCTCCAACACATTTAGCACAACTGACGCGACAGTCCTTGAATCAAGAATTGTAGAACAGGTGGATAGGTGTAAAGGTGACGGCGGTCCCATCAACTGGCCACCTAGATCGCAAGACTTGACAAAAATACACTATATCGTCTGCATATCCTAATATTGTCTTAGTTCGTAATGTGTATCGTTCTTACCGATTTGACTTCTTCTATTATTTTGTACGCAGAATAGCGTGGAGTCCTTGATTTATACTTACTTTTATTTCTATTTCATTTGTTAACTCGTTGTTGTTCATTATTTTTGTCTCATTTCCGGTATGCCGTTTAGTACTGGATATTGGAATTGTGTTTGGGCGTTATTACATCTATAAGCTTGATTCTATCAAATGCTTTGGTCGACTCAATGAAGCAGTGAAATGTTGGTGTATAATATTCTATTGCTTTTTCTCAAATTTGTCATGGTGCAAAAATAGCGCAGTGGCCGACGTACTCTGGCGGAACGGCTGTTTATTACTAATTTGTATGTTTTTTTCGATTTCTGTTGTCAGAATGCCTGTGAACAGTTTCATAATGCTTGCGAGTAATGTATTGCGTCTATAGTTTGACTTGTCTTTTTATTTTCTTTTTGAATACGAGGGCAACCTTTTAAGTTTTTACAAACGACCAGCAGGTGGCGCTATTGAGATGTGTCATTAATATTTTCGTAAAATTGACCGAGTAGTTTGTTTACAGTGAACGTTAAAAAAATGCAATTTTGTGAAAAATGGAAATTTCACGTCAAGGTTTTCGTTGGATGATTTTTTACAGTTTTAGTAAAGGCCTAACTCAACAACAATGCATAGAATCGCCTCGTTCAACTTTTGGTAATGAAGCACCATCAGCAGAGACTGTTTACAATTGGTTTGCAGAATTTCGTCGTGGTCGTGCGTCCGTCAGTGCTAAATTTCGTGAAGGTCGACCAAAATCTGTTGTTATTCCAGGAAAACATCGATGCTGTGCACAACATGATTGAAGAAGATCGGCGTGTGATTTAAGGTTATATAGAGGCATCCTTAGGCATATAGATTTTGCATTAACATCTAGCTGTGAAAAAGATCTTTTCCCGATGGACTCCGCATAATTTGACCGAAGCTCAAAAAAAGGCTTGTGTTAATAGGTGCAAGGAAATGCTCAAAAAATTCGACCGAGGAACTGCAAAATCCGTATACAACATCGTAACAGGTGACGAAACTTGGATATATTTGTATGAATCGTAAACTAAGCAACCATTCATTGTTTGGGTGTTCCAAGATGAACCGAATCCCACAAAAGTTGTTCGTTTAAGAAACACTTCCAAGAAAATGCTCGCTTGTTTCTTCGGTTGTACTGAACATGTCGCAACCATTCCTTTAGACCAGGGGTCGGCAAAGTCTATAAACTTAAGAGCCAAATTTTTATTTAAAATGATTTCAAACTGGATCAAGAGCCACAGATGATTTTTTTCCATAGTCATATTTTTGTATTTTCTTCAGCATTTTTTTAATTAAATATTTGGTTAAAAATAAATATTTTTTTTTCTTTGAAAAACAAACTTTATTTAAATAGGTAGATTATAGTTATAGGTATTTAACATTCGAAAAATTTACTCAAAATAAAAAAATAAGATTCTTATGAATAAACAATTAAAAATAATAATTATAATTAATGGGATGGATGAGCTTGCATTTCATTGGAAAGTTTTTTAAAGTCTGGCAGGTAGCTAATAATTTTCAATTTTAAACACAACTCCAAATTTTCATTAGTTAACTGACTTCTCAGTTTGGTCTTAATCAGATTCATGTTAGAAAATGATTGCTCACATAAATAAGTAGATCCGAAAATACTCAGAACGCCAAATGCAATTTTTTTTAACTCGTTGTATGAGTTCGGAATGCTATTCCAAGTATCGTAAATTACACTATCTATCTTCGGTAGATTACTCACAGCAATCGGTTTGTGCTGTTGTGTCAGTTTGTATTTTTCTTTCTCCGGGTTTTCCAGTCCAGTAAAAAGTTTCTTAAATTTGGAGCTCCACATATCCTTGTTTTGTAAGTCAATCAATTCCATTTCAAACATACCTTGATCAATACCGAATGGAGAAAATATTAAATCTTTCAAATCTGGATCGGTAATGAAAGCCAACGTCGCTTTATGATTTCTAAATTCATGGAATCTGCTTTGAAAAGATTTCTGCATATTAATAATGAATGTCCTGAAATAATCGGTGTCAGTCACAACAGTATTTTCTTGGCGGTACTCGGATAACTTTTGAAAGTGAGTCAACATTCCTTTTTGTAAATCGTCAGCTAAAACACTGAGTTTCTTTTCAAATTAAATAATTTCTTGAAGCATATAAAAAGCAATATTTCCTTTACCCTGTAATTTGCGATTGAGCTGATTTAGTTGTGATGTAACGTCCACCATGAAGTAAAATTTTTGCAACCACTGATTCTCTTTTAATTCTGGATAATAAATTCCCCTGTTATCGAAGAATTCTTTAATTTCGTTAAAGCAAGATGCAAAACGTGATAACATGTTTCCTCTTGAAAGCCATCGGACTCTGTTGAACAGGAGAAGGTCTGAATATTCACTCTCCATTTCACTCAAAAGCTCTTTAAATTGGCGATGATTAAGCGCCTTTGCGATAATATTATTGGTGGGCTTGACTACCAAATCCATAACTTTACCAATATCGTCTGGAAATGTTTGTGCGCAAAGTGCTTCCTGGTGAATTATGAAATGGAAAGGTAACACGTCATAATCAATTTTTATTTATTTTATTTCTATTTCTTTTTTTTATGATTTTTTTTATGTTTCAATATATTTCTGAAGAGCCATAAGCTCACACCAAAAGAGCCACATGTGGCTCGCGAGCCACACTTTGCCGACCCCTGGTGTAGTCATTCAAGCGACAAAAGAAGGAGAACAGGTGCTAAAAGCCGAGCATATTATATTACGTGTCATACAAGGGCATGCCATTGTTGCGTTATGTTTGTAATCGTCGAAAATTATTGATCAATTATAATCTATTCAGGATTGATTTGCCATCCAGCAGGCTGTTTTTTTTTCCTAAGTTGCACTTCTTATAGTATATTAAAGAACTAGTTTCATAAGGCCTTATCTTAACGCACGAGTCCAAGTTTGAAAAACGAGACGCGAAGCGTCGAGTTTTTCAACGGAAGAGTGCGACAAGTGGTCTTATGAAACGTGTTCTTTATACTATTTTTTCTATTGAGGAAGTTTAGGAGTATTTTAAATAAATTTATGTAGAAAATTTTACGTCAAATCGATTACTAGGGAGTTTTTATAAACACTTATGGCAGCACTGACAGGTGCTGAAACTGACATTTCAACTTTCAAATTCAAATCGAACTACCAACATTCGTAAAAAAACAAAAACTAAAAAACAGTACGATTATAGGCCTCCTTAACGTACTGTTTTAACTAAAACCAGTGCGCTTAGAACGGCTTTATAAAACCGAAATAGAAAAAATATTATTTGATTGATTTCTAGCAATGTCAAAATGAAATTGCCCAGTTGCCAGCTCTAGGGTCCCCTACTTTTCTAAAATAATCTAGTAAGTTTAGAAATAATAAAACACATAATATACCTACTTAATTGTCAGAATAGTGAAAGTTATTAACAAAGTGATTAAACTGCAAATTGTGAAAGCTTTCAACCACTATAAAAGAGATAGGCCAGATTTCGCACGATTTACCATTATAAATCGATATATTTGGGGTAAGCATGTATTATTTCTTAAATATGCAATTGCAAATTACTTATAATTTTAGGTGTCTGAGCGTTCTATAAGGGACATTTTATCACAAGGACAGGACGTTTTGAAATCTTCCATTTATAGTATACGCGCTAAGACGGACGTTTTCTTAAATTACACGTTTAGAAAAGATTTGCAACGACAAATTTGGCAGTATCATCTGAAGAATGAACATTTTACTCTCGACAAACTCTTCGCTGACTCTCGCGAAAATTTGGAATACAAGGGGAGCAGGACTACTTTATTCCAAATTATTAAATCAATGGGTTGCAAACACAAAATGGTGAATGGACGCAAAATTGTATGTGAACAAAAACACATCGTTGCATCCAAAATTAAATTTTTGAGACAATTTCTCCAATATCAAGATTCTAGTGAAAATGTGACATTCGTGTACCTAGACGAAACGTGGATCTACCAAAATGGATCCGCGAGTCGTCAATGTGTACACGAAACCGATCTTAAAAGTAACCCAGCCAAAATTAAAAGTGAGGGAAGAGGTTCACGATTTTGAATGCGGGATGTAATTTAGGCTTTTTGGAAGGGTGCGACATGTTACTAGAATCAAAGAACAACGACAGGGACTATCATAAAACTATGAATGGGGACATTTTTCAAAATTGGTTGGTTAATCAGCTGATTCCTGCTTTGGACAAGTTGCAAGGAAAATTTGTTGTGGTTATAAACAACGCACCCTATCATTCAGTGCAGTTTGACAAGCCGCCCACATTTTCTTGCAAAAAAGGTGTATTGTAGGAATGGTTGATTAACCACCACAACGTTGAAATTCAGGGCAAAATTACTATGAAAAAACTTCGGGAGTTAATTAAACCTTTTACAGCAGACGAAAATAGAAGATACGTAACTCACGAAATTTTGAAAAAGCGCAAATATGAGTTTCCTTTCGATTGCTTCCGATACCATTTGTCAATAAACCCATTGAAATGGCGTGGGGGTTTTGGTAAGACCTATTACAATTAAACACATAGATTCGCAGCCAAATCGAAGACAAGGCTGCAAATGTATGGCGTGAAGTGCTCTTTCAAAAATGACCCCCGACATGTGCAAAATTTCTGTGAGCATGTGAAAAACTTGTCGGAAGATTTGGACAAAACATTTAGGCAAAATTCTTTCGTTTTGAAAATATCCTCCTTCATTACC
>JABXWE010026230.1:0-33369 GCA_014611495.1 Limonius californicus
AATTGAAATTATTAATTATTTTGGACGGAACAATAAAAGCAAAAAAATGCTATTAAATAAAATTACTGCAATTGACTTTTTAAAAAATCACTTTGTATATCTGAATACGTCGAACGATATTTTAATTTTTTTTTTTAGAGGTTGGTATGCTCCAAAGCTTCAGAATATTTACTGAAAGTAGGCAACAATTTACTTTTGCCGACTTTAAATTTATAACATAGCAGGGTTATGACGTGTAGACGAAATCATTTAAAAGTTGCTTAGATCAGTCGTGCAACTTGTTGCCTATATTTAGGCAGTTTAAAAATTCTAGACCTGCTATTGTCGTCTAACGGCTAACGAGAGTGCATTATCGAGGAATGCAGTTAACGGCGTCCTTCCGAGAAAATTCGGCTACTTGATACAGGAATCCTTGCGTTACTATTCTGCATAAAAACATAAGGTGCAGCTAGGGAATCAGCCAGGCCATAGTAAATGTTTTCAAAGCAGAGAGTAGACTGGTTACTGTTACGCTTCCTTCTAAGAAGTGAAATCCCCTTACTCCAACCGCCTCATGCACTCTCGTTAGTCGACGTCAATAGAAACGAAATCTTAAGTTAGTAAACAATCCCCTTAAATGTATAAACATAAACATAGGTGACTATGCTATGCTTATTTTTGCTATGCATGCTGTCATTATTTCTTGTCATACAAAGCATTGCAATGATGATTTATAGAATAAGTTAGAAGCTTTGACTACTATTCTACAGCCGTCTCATTATACGAGAAGAGTTCAAATTATAAAAGGAATACTGGAATTAAAACCTCATCTGAAGACAATTCCAAAGCTTATCAACATAACTATAGCAATACTTTCGCTACATTACTATGAAAGTTTCAGTTACGATGACAGAAAGTTCTATTCATTGTAGCGTGAAATGGTGCATATTAATCAAATTTCTTATGAAAGAAGGCGTAAATAGACTGAGAATCTTACAAGATTGCGAGTACAATACGGCGATAAATGTCTTTCTAAAGGTTGGATGTTTGAGGGGTCAAAATGGTTTAGAGATATGACAACTCATGTAGAAAATAAGCCTCATGTACCTGTCCCTTGGTTAACCGTGAAAATGAAAACGTTAAGACAGACGAGTAACACGTCAAATTTCATAAAATTTACAAATTCGTGTCGGAAGAGTTGAAGACATCAAAAACAAGCTAAAGTATTGTAAGGTATGTACTAGCTAGATGCGGCACTTCTTGACCGAAAAACACATGTTGAATCGTTTGCAAATAGCATCGTCTTTACTGTAGAGATATGAGACAGGAGATGAATTTTGGACTCCATTGTGACAACAGATGAAACAAACCTAGGTACATTATTCTGTTCTGTTTGATTTCTTCAATAGAATGCTCGCCCTCATATCGCTGCAAGAACAATTGAAACCATAAACAACCTTCAGTGGGAGAAGAAATCCAAACACTACTTCCAGGAAGGTATTAGAAAGCTTCCAGATTGGTGATGAGAGTGCATCTCTAAGCAGGGGGGTAGTGGACAAGTAGTAATACCCTTTTTTATAAACAAATTCGTATTTAAAAATGAACACTACTCTTATTATAAGAAATTTTTACTACCGTATAAATATTGAAAATGTGCTAATTATAGAAATTCCAAAATAATATATTTCCATTGGTATAAACATCACCGTCGATAGATTAATATTAAGAAAATTACAAAACATATATTACACACAATAATTTCGATAATTACATAAATCGGTAATAATTACAACATTGATATCTCCAAATCAATATGTTTTGTTTAATCAATTTTCCTTTCTTGTGCACTAATTTAATTCTCCTTGTGTAAAGTGAAAAGCCAAATTAACCTATACACAAATGCCAAACGGATGGAGAGGGTGTGGACTGAAAAAACCAACAACACATGTCGTACCATTCAAAATTAATCCCGCTGTTCATTATAAACATCTGCTTCATGGGAATTGGGAAATTGATTAACTCGCATTTGCATCTGAAATATTACAGGAAGTTGCGAAACGGCTCCCTTGCTCAGAATATGTCAATCTAGAGATAACGGGAACAAAGAATACGGAAGCAAAAACCGCGAAGAAAAAGTTAATGCAACAGCGCACCACAGCAAGTTAAATTCATTAAAGCTATAACAAAAAGAATGGGAGCTTGAGGAGAAACTCTTAGGAGAAATTGTCAATTTGTAGAACGCAGACAGGAACTGCTGAGTGAGCTCGGCGTCAACCCAAAAAATGTCAATTATTCATTTACTACTGCTCTTTGATTTTTCTGAATCAGTGGTAATCTAATTAGGTTTTATATTGTATTCATCGAAATTAGGAATACCGTTTTAAATAAAGGCATTTTATTTCTTAATAAACGTTTAAGAATCTAATCAACGCGCCCGAAAACAATATCCCACAACTATTCAACTAAACAGAGTTACATTTTTTCGGGGTTTTGCCAACGATTTGTATTTTGCTAATAGTTATTATTTCCGAGTCTTTTAATTACTAGGCTATTATTGCCAGAGACAATCTGTAGATACTTACATAGAATATAACTATATTAATAAAGTTCAAGTAAAGTTAATTTTTGACTTATACGAATACAACTATTTGAAATAGTAAAAAGCACTAGGTGAACTCGGTGGCTACATACCACGTTTTACAGGTTTCTTTAAAAAATCGTAAGCTGTGTAAAGACAGTAGCGGATTTTACATGCGAAGGGCCCCGGTTTCTGAAGGGCCTCAAAATTTCACAATGAAAATGTAGTATTTATGTTTCCAATAATTAGAAAATTTTCTGTGCAGAAATAAAGCAGTAAATCTGAATGGAAAATCACGCTTTAGTTTTTTTTCCAACAAAATAATATTCGAAAAGAGGAACATATATTTCAAACTAAAACTTGCCTGATGCTCAGGTCGTTTATAGATTAAAGTCTAGGTATTGCTCTTATAGTAAATTACTTGTCCAATTGTGTGTAAATTTGTAATAAATATTTTTTTATTATACCTGAATCATATTCTCTGTTTTTGAAATTAAAAAGCGTACAAAATCGGGTTTTTAAAACACTAGTGCTTTAAAGTTGCCTAGGTAACAAGAAATTCAATTGCTGGCCATCCACTTGGATAATTTTTCGTATTCCTTGTAATACGCTTGTTTAGATTTTTCGGGGATTAATCGCTGTTCAGCTTGTTCGGCTAACATTCTAATATCGGATGAAATATCCTCGTTTTCGTTCATTTTGTAATTCACGAACATAAATTCGAAACAAACTTCAGAAACCAACAAATTTATAATAAATATACATAGCAACGAAACAACAACAATTGCTAACCGTTTCTATATCAACGATTAATGACACAGATTACTTCGAAAAAGGGATTTCAATTTCCTTTTTTGTTATCAGATTCTAGTGCACGTACCGTGAGTTCAAAAAGTAATTACATAACGGTTACCCATGGAATAATAAAATAATGTCTAATGCAAGTTTTATATACCAATTGACGTTTAGGCACAGCCTTTCTAGCGCCATCTAGCATAAGCGCCAGTACCTAACCGGCAGTGTTATGTTAGGTTAAGTTGCATGGTAAATGTAAATAAATCAATTTTTGAAGCAATGAGTTCTATTATTTTAATTTAGATGATAACAGTAACAACTAAATTACTACACTATTAAAGAAATCATAACAAGTAGGTAATCATTAAAATTGGAAATTATAATTTTTTTATTTCACAGGTACAGATAAAACTAAAGAAGCTGTTCAAAATGACCACCGTTTTCCTGCAGACACAAATTTACTCGTCTTTTCATACTATTAAAAGCATTTATAAGAATGTGAGCAGTTATATTGGCACACTGTTCCGTAATTTTGTTTTGTAGTTCCTCGATATTGTTAATAGGGGTCTTGTATACATCATTTTTCAGAGGAGGCAATATAAAGTAATCTAAAGTAGTCAAGCCTGGTGATCTAGGTGGAAACTCTGTATTTGAACGTAAACTAATTATTCGATCGTCAAAAAATTCACGAAGGTAATTGAGGGTCTCTTGAGCGGTGTGGGTCGTCGCGTCATCCTTTTGGAAGTAGCCTTGCTGGAGCTCATCCTCATGAAGCTGATTAATAAATTCACGTACAATATTCCGATATCTCTGAGCAGTAACAGTTTCGTCGAAAAATATGGGTCCGATAATACGTCTTCGAGACATAGCAGTCCAAACACCAACTTGTAACGGGCGAAGGGGAGATTCGCGAAAAGTATGCGGATTTGCAGCACTCCATAACTTCATATTTTGTGAGTTTATATACCCCGAAAGGGTGAACCAGGCTTCCTCAGAAAAAAAAAGTTAAATTTAGCGATTCGTCGTTGTTCATTAAATTTTGTTGGAACCACTGACAATACAAAATTCTCCTATTGTGATCAGCTGGCAGCAACTTATGTAAAGCAAGAATTTTGTATGGGAACCCCATTAAATCTTTTTTGACAATAGTACGTCAAGTTCCTAATGATAAACCAGTCTCTTGCGAAAGTGTACGTAGTGATGTAGTGGGTTGCTCGTTCAAACGTTGACGAACATCATCAATTGTATTTTGAGTACGAACTCTTGGCCTTCCAGCTCTATCTCTATGAGTAATGCTCCCTGTATCTCGGAATACATCAACACATCTAAGGGCCGTGCATGAACTGGGCATTTTTGTAATTCTTAATCTTGTGGTACGTTGTCTACCTGTAGAAGACCCATTAACTGGACACTATACTTTCTAATCATCCTTCCAATCTCCCAAATTTACCCAAGAGCGCTGAAGATATAATTGTTACAAAATTCGCGGTTTCATCTATTAAAAGTGAAAATTTCGTATCAGTTGCTGGTCGAGAAAAACAAATACTGGTATTTTAATGTGAAACCAATTTGCGAGCATTACGCAGTTCAGAAAAAGTTGATTTAGATGGAATTTTTGATTACTGATTCTACCTTGCTAAGAGTTGGTTTAGGAAAATTCAGCTGTCGGGTTTAGTCACGGAATATCGAATTGCGAAACGCCAAGTTGGAAAATGGTTAAATTATGTGTTTGTTATACCATTTTTAGATCCCCGAAGTTTCTGACGATTAATGTTTGACATTAATATAACCGGATGATACAACAGTTATTCAATTCTCCAAATACTTAGTCGATATTTACGATAGTTTTTTCACTCCTTAAATATGATCAGGTTTTTAGTGCTTTGTTTTTATTAACTTATATTTTGCTTGAATTTCAAACAACTTCATCCTATATAGTTTTATTTAAAGTGCCCAGTTCAGTTGTAAGCAAAATGTGTAATCCGACGTGTCTAGTGCCCAAGTAAGGTGGTGAAATTAAGTGACATGTAAGTGGTGCCCAATTCGAGACAGGCCCTTCTAAGTGCGCTGTAAAAATCTCCTTCAAGGACAGCAATATCTGGAAATTGTTGCCGAAATTCCTCTAAACATGGCACCGCACTGTAAATCCATTCGCCGTTCTCTCGAACACCATTGCGAAAATATTGTTCAATCATAAATGTTTTGTGTTCTATTGTAAAAACCATTATAATTGTAACAATTGAATTTTTAATATAAACTTATGACAACAACAACAGTGATGGCAGTTAATGAATTGTAAAGCTTGAATTAGACATTACTTTTATTTTCTATGGCCAACCCTTATGTAATTACTTTTTGAACGCACGGTATAATAAAAAATAGCGTATAATACACGTGTATAAGCAAGCCTTTAGAGTTTAGAGCACTGCTCCGTTAAAAAGCACTCGGCTTCGCCTTGTGCTTTTAAACCCGTCGCGAGTGCTTTAAAGGCTTGTTTATACACTTGTGTTATATAATGTTATTATTATTATTAGCCCGCAACATCCCATTGTAGGGCAATAATGTACTATACTTTAATAAATTTGGTGTACTGTACAGTTATAATCCGTAATAAACTTTATAGTGTCTAATTTGTTCCTTTAATCTTTTAAGGCCCCCTGGGGCCACGAATTAAAATAGATCTTGGGGCCCTATATTACCTAAATCCTCCACTATGTAGAGATAAGACAAGCCAACAATAATCATATCATCACTTTTTAGGTAGCAGAAAGTGAACTTTAAGGCATGAAACACCAACGAGGGCGCCTTTAAGATATTTTTGCTATACGTAGTTCGAATTTATACACATTTTTAGTTTGGAGGTTGTGAAAAGTTAATTTTAAGAGACAGATTACTCATGCGGGTAGTTTTAACATGTTTATTCTGAATAGACTCCTTTTACTTTTTGGGAGTAAATTATGCATTTTATGGAATTAAATGCCCGTGAAGGTTGTTTTAACGTAAATTTCCTAAATATGGAGCGTAAAATAACTTAAGGAGATATTTAAAATTTAGGGATTGATGACATTTTAAAGAATACATTATTATACTGGTAGTTTTTCTAATATTATTATTATTATTATTATTATTAATGCTCTAATATTTATTATGGTTTAGTATTTTTATGGGACTTGTTTCCTGAATTAAATAATGCCATTCAGGGTATAATTAAACAAAACGCCGGTCAGTTGCGGATTAAGATGGATCTAAATTAATATATATTACAATTTTACAAAAATAGGGCGGACTTAAATTTGCAACTAAACACACCGGAGAAAATATTTAACCTTTTGAAATATCTTCTCCAATTCTGATTTGAAATACAATCTTCCGCCTTTGCAGAAAATCCACGTACAAACGTCATATTTTACTGGCAAAATTAATCCTTCGGTGATATTACATATAAAAAATAATTATGTCGGTTATTTCTATTACTCATATTGCAAAGCAAAAGATCTCACAAACAATATATATCTGCATTAACCTAAGCAAGTATAAAATCTAATTCGTCACCTACTTACAACCGTGTTATTAGTTTATAGCTTACTAGCAGTAAATAGTGTTTGTTTCACTATTAATATTTATTAGTCATTACTGAACGTAGGATGGAAATAACTTTTTAGTTTCAACATGCTCAGGTTTATCACCCACAGAACTTTGCGGTGAATAAATTGCTTCAACATGAAACAATTGCTTACATTCCTGTGACCCGCCATTTAAAAAAAGAACTAAACTAGCATTAATTAATTTTCTACGCCAGGTTATACAACTTCAACGCTACCCAAACGCCTTGTATGTTTCCAACCGCAAAGGTCACACATCTTTCAAGTATTTAAGAAAGGCAAAAGTGTTTGCACATATTCTATTTATCCTTTCGCGCCGTTGGTAGTTACGTGGTGCCGTATTTAGAACAGACTAAAGTGATCAGCTCTCATTTTACATTTAAATTATTGAAGACCTAGACCCAGCTAGCGAGAACTAAACATGTGCTAGTGTTAGGAATTATTTTTAGCCGATTTCATTGTCATTTCACGCAATTTGGAAACCTTGACTGCTAATAACGGCTTGGAGCACTCCAGCGTTAATTTTTCAAACGAAACCAATAATGACGCCACTTGAGTATCCAATCTCGGCCATTCAAAGCGGCTATCAATCAACCAATCGGTCGATTCATATCCCGTTGTAAAAATCTAATGGTGTATTGGAACAGTACGTGCATTGTAAATAAAAATATAGATTTCAACATTTACGGTATTTCACTTGACACAATAATTAGTAAATAATCATTATAGGGCAGTATCTACACATATTATTATTATTATAAGTAATTGTACAGTATGATCAACACAATTATAAATAAAGTTGGCTTGTGAAAACCAAAACGCATGTTTTTATTTAAGCCATATACTATATCATTTATTACAATTAATTAATAGTTATAAAGGTATAGTCCACTTGCAACAATTATTTTATAGTTTATAACACACAATATTTACTTCTGATTGCATAATCTCAACACCCGCAGAAATTACAATGTTCTTAGAGTCTGCCACACCCAGTAAAAGTCTGTGTTCGGATTGCTTGACCCAAATGCATGAATTCTTTATAATTTATTTTACTGCTACACAGGGTAACTTAAGAGCGTCTAGCTATCACAACATTGGAGTGTTTGTTTCCTATCTTAAAATAACAGAATTCCGTTTAAATAAAGACGTCCATAAAATAACCGCCAAATACATTAAAAAAATAAATACATGTTTTCAATAGACAGTGTATGACAAACGTTTTTACAACGATTGAAAAATTAGGTTAGAAGTCACTTAGCCCAATAATAGATTTTATGGGGCTTATGCAACTGATATCGCATCCCAGTTTCGCGTACAGTTGTGCTTTTAAAGGCGGTTCTGGGGACCGCGGTAGAGTAGTGGCCGCAGCGCTTGGTTTCGGAGTTACTCTACCACAGAGCTGGGTAAGTATTCGAATACTTAGTAGTTTGAATACTACTTAAAATACTTTTCTACGAAATGTATTTGGTATCTCGAATACCTACTGGGCATAAAAAGTAATTGGTATTCGAATTGATCTTATTATTCTCGGTGTTCGCTATTCGACCGCCATAAACGGTATTCGCGAATACTTCGGATATTCGCGAATACTTGAACTACTTGCAGGTAGTATCCGCGAATACTTTATTATTTGTCGAATACTTTCCTGCAAGTCTGAAACTGATTTTTTGATATCCCAATGAAAATAAGTATAGATAATGTTACTTTCTTTGTTATCGTCTGAATCAAAATAAAGGTTTTATTTTGTAGTTAAAGTTACTACTCTATCAAACCATAAGTTTTAGTCTTCACGCAAATGCCATTTCAAATGCAATTATTCAAGGTATTCGTAATTTTGAAGATACTTAGCACTCAATAACTTGAATCCTATTAATACGAAGTATTCAGATGCTGTACGTATTTCGAATACTTTTTAAACAAAGTATTCAAAAAAGTATTCGGATACTGTTTTTAGTATTCGTACCCAGCTCTGCTCTACCAAAGTCGCTCAGGTTGGAATCCTGAGCACTGCACTTTCTCAGGGTGTTTGTAATGTCTGGAGCATGGGGTTTTCAAGCGTGGGGCATGTTAGACCTGTGAACAGTACGAAATTTGTGCTGAACCGGGATACCTTGGGTGGGGGGGGGGGGGGCAGAATCATGGAGCAAAACAAACATTCCACTGTGATGATAACTAGGTTCCTTTAAGGCAATCTGTGCATCTCTATTTAACATTTTGAAAGGAACTACATATATCTATCTTAAAATTGTTCATTCAAATTTATGTTAACTATGCAATAATATTTTATGTTATTGAATGAATTATTTGACAAATACTATCAAATAACCTAATTTGGCAGCTGTATTTAAAGTAAACTAAAAAAAAGTATAATTTACAGCTGCACTCACGAGATATTCATAATTCACAAGTTTTGGCAATGATTTAATTTTTGAAAGACCTTGATGTCTTGGAATGGCTTTATATTTTCTTAGGTGCTCTTTACAATTTCAAATTACCTTGAGAACGAAGGTGAAGCTAGTTGACGTTTTAAAAAGACACAGGAATAAATATAGAGTGATGTGTTTTTAGAGATACTGATGTGTCAGTTTTTAATATATATCACAAACATACTAATTGGGATACTATTAGCAGTTTTCAAAACGTTTACAATTTGTGTTAATTTGTTAATCTGTGTCAAATAAAAGGAGTTAAAAGTAGTATTAATTATAAATGAAAAAAAAATTGTTCTGACCTCTATATAAACCGACAAGATTTATACAGAGCCGTTATAGTTTTTAAAGTTTAGTTTCACAAATTCCGAATACATTTTGTGAGTAGATGTGCCCAGACGTGGTAGTTTTCTCATATAGGCTGCGAATATAGAATACATGATTAAATATTTGCAGGTTTTCTGCATTCGTTTGATTTCTCTGGGTATTTATCTGTTTCTATTGCCTTCATTGGATTTTCTAAAGCTTTACTCTCTTCACATTTTGTGTGCAGTTTATCATATTCGCTATCAAGTATTTCTGTTTGCAATGGGATATAGAAGATGATTTTAAACATGTGCTAAAAGCTATAAACACATATAGCTGAAGTTATTCAATATCTAATATCTAAATTAACTTTCTTAAAATTCGGCACTTTACGGAGATATGGCCTCAAAGTTTTTTTACGTCAATTAACTTTTTTTTATATGTTTATTATTAGCAATCAGAACAATCATAGGTACATATATAAGTTCTATGAGCTAATTTGTTGGCTGTATTAATGACATGTAGATTAACATCCAATGATATTACCTCGAATTACTTAATAAGCGGTATGTATTTGCAATATATTGTTGCATTTGTATATTACTTATACTGCGTCACAAGGCCACTTCCTTTTTAATCTTCTGTGGTAATTTACATCTAGTAGTGGTTGAATTGCCATGTTGGGGTAAATTAACTGAAATGTAAATAACTATTTTATTTCTTGTCTGATTTCGATAAATGTTAGTGGTTTAAAAGCTTGTAGTTCAAGCTTAATTATAAGCTTACGATTGAATGTGAGAACTGGATGAAACCTGAAGCAGAAGTGTAAAATTTGTAAATTAGGGTAGGTATATCTTAAAAATGAGATTGTTAACCTGAGGTTTTTTGCAGCTTCTAAACTAGTAATCTGTTTGGTATTTAAAGTTATTTAGTCGAGCTTCCAATAGAAAGGACAATTTACATACATACAGCCAATTTACAAATTTGTATATCTAATTTTTCATTTCTGAGTCAGATTGTACCCACTGGTCACACACAACTGTACATGCTTCTTGAAGCTTGGACTGGGACTGTTAGCTTTCCAAGCAACGAATTTTATGAAGCTTGAACAAGAAACAGAAAGTTATTTAGATTTTAGTGAACTGATGTAAAAAAACTTTGAAGCGCCATATTAAGTTAAGTAACTTCAGCTATACGTGGTTAGTTTTTCGTATATGTTTAGAATCACTCCCACAATATATTAAGATTTCTAGGAATTTTCATCAAGTTCCTATTCAGCAAACTTATTCTAGAGTTTCTGTGGGGTTTCTTTGAAGGTATTAGTTTATTTTACCTATTACTTTTTAAATATTTTACGACTCATTTTTCATAAGTTCCATGCTTACGTTTATGGGTCTATGTAAAATTATCTGTACAATCTATCATCATGCATTTGAAAACGTAGTGGCACCAACACCTTTGACAACATAACCAGTGTCAAAATGTCTGCCATTTTTTTAAATTTTTATGAGCAATATTGCGAAGAAAAGATTCTGACAAATATTGTGATGTGTAAAGAGACCAACAAGATATGCTTGCATTGATATCTTCTACAACATATTCAAATTTTTACAAAAACAAGTTATAAATCCTACAGTTTTATAGCTAATAAAATAAGAATGATATTTTCTACATTCATTACTTCTGATAATTTTGTCATTTTGAAGCACCAGCTTTCCCTATTCACTTCTTTTACTGAAACATCAGCGCATGTAACGTCGCTTTAGTCACATTTATTGAAAAATCAGTAACTATCGCAGATACAGCTACTTTTATAAAATAAAGAACATTTACTACAAGAAGCATTTCTTTATATATCTGGATATTGAATAATATTTTAGATCATTTAAATCTAGCAAACTGATATCCTACTTATGTATGTATGTTTATATTATAGTGTTGTGGAAAATGGGAAGGTTCATATAAATACGACGTTGGAACACATTCTACTCAAGAAAAGATAATGTATCCTAAACTGATCAACGAAAAAAAATTTTAACGGGTTAAAAGATATGCTACTAAAAATAGACACCTTGAAAATAAATTTAAATATAGCTGTATTTTACTAAATGCTGAACAATTTTAATTTAACAAAGATTATTCTAAGTAGTAAACTATGTCTTAAAATGTACAGACAACGGAAATTTTAAGAAATGGGATGACAGAGGAAGGGATATATCTCTCAACTGGTTTTGGAATACACACCTATTATGTTGATAATATTACATTCGAACTTGGCGCCATCTGCCGGTCTTTTCCAAAACTCTTCAACGAAAGTCGACTATTGGTGACACGTCTCGGTATTATATAGTGTTCCTAAATTTATGAACTTTTATCTGTTTTTAACATTTCAACAAGGTTTTGCGTTACATTATTATTAAGATATTTTTGTTCGATGATATTCGTTACTGTCTTGGATACTTCAAGTCAAACTTGAAAGCGGACAGGGAGGATTTCATTAGTACTAAGCCAAATTAAAATTTGTAAAAATAAAAGTTACTGATGCAAATAAATCAATTGTTCTGAGTTATATCCAGTTAAGTTGCCTGTAAACCGAACAATTTATTTATATTCAACACTGTCATAATAAATAATTCAAACTGCCCTTCAGTTCACTACACAGCTTCGTGAGCTGGTGTTGCTGATTTCCGCATATCGTTATGGTTATGAATTTATAATTACAATATTGCAGACACACCTGTCGTTTCAAATGGCATTATGATATAGCACAAAAATCTTTTTTTGTCGTAGCATTACACTGTTTTGTAGGTACATGATTTAGGATTATAAAGACTTAAAGATGTGAAGAACCATTACTGAAAATCATTTATACCAAATATGATGCGTTTTTAAACGAGAGCAGCAAATGGCGCTTGGGTCGTTGATGGGATTCTGATGGAGCATTAAAGCAAGGATTATATGCTCCATAAATGAAATGGTAAGTAAGTTTACACGTAAATGTTAATAACCTAACTTCTAAGTTCCAAACTTTAAACAATTCAATTTGCTGTTATATTATAATCTACTAAATTGACTTTCACGATATAGTAGCTTTTTTTTCTAAAATGCACGTATATGTTCTAGGGCGGTCCAAGAAATAAATCTCTTAGATGTTTTTTAACGACTTTAACTTAACAATTAAGTTTAATTGTTTATTAATACACGATTTTAAAGTTTAAAATAAAGGAAACTTGTAACGCAAGTTCTCTTAAAATGTTGATAACTGTGAACTCTGTAACACACCCATCAAATCATTAAAGCGAATTTATCCTTCTATCTGCAAACACACCGTCGGGTATTGAACCTTCATTATTCGCTTTATATCTACAAATTCATCAATAATTCACCGAACGTTCACCTGGGACAGTAGTACAAAACGTCAGGTTTCCTGGAATTATCTGTGAAGATCTGAAGACAGAGAGTATACATAATAGATTTGACATAAACCGATTTCTCTTCTTTGAGCTGCGGCCACACCAACTCTCTGTCAGAAGGGCGGCCCCAACGTACTTGAATTTCGAGGCCTTGTGCCAATCAAATATCTTATTTTCGTTTGTAGATTATATAAGTAGGTACCCAGTAATATAAAATTTGTATGTCAAAACATGTACTGATATTAGGGAACAATGTTTATTATTATTTCCTAAAAAAGTATCTAAATTTAAAATGGAATAGACAGATCAGACAATAGATGCGCGAGTTGTCATTATGTGGGAGTTTATTCAGTTATCTATTGTTCAATGGTTATATTTTTTTATGCAATTGGAGTAAATATGGAACGTGATCAGGAAAATACGCAAATTAGATATATCGTCCTTTTAAACCCAAACCAAGAAAAACTAGCAAAGCTATATCTTTTTACATATAAATGATATACTGGTTTCTATTATAGTCTACTTCAAATTATACCGTTATCCGCTGTAAAAAGGTATGTACTTGTAGAACAACGATTTACAAGCTACTTGTAACTCGGCTTAAAGTACCGGCCGCATTCAGGTAAATTTACGTATTGCTAAGAGGCCGAGGCTACCTACTCAAGCAAGAAGTTTAAATTCTCAGTTTTTAATCCATTATTTAAAATTGCTCTGTTTAGTTGAACTATTCTTATTTATGTTAATCTTATGTATCAAAATTAGCTTCCTTAATTATTATGCATGAGTAACAAGTTACTTTTCAGAGGTTAGATTAGATCGTTCTCTTATTGTTTGCCTTAAATGACATTAAACTTAAGAAGTAAATAGCGCAAAACAGTTGTTAATGAATTTCTGTGCGAAGAAGTTGTTTATTTATACTGCATTTAAACATGTTGCCACCGTGGAATGATAGCATCATGATATTATGGAAATACATGGATTACAAGCATAGAAATTTATAATACTTAGGCGAAACTTGGCTCCCACGATATTTTATATATACGTATACATATATATGTATAATTCTACGTTGTAATTTTATTATTATTAAAAAGAGTAAATATATATGTATAGATACCTAAATAAAATGGATATTTGAAAATGTTAAACTTTCAAATGGAAAAGCCGGGTCTGTTATTTTACCTGAATTTACAAAATCATTAAATGTTAAGCAGGGATTATCAGGCACCCTTCGGTAAGACAATAACGATATAACTTGAAGTAAACTATACTTCACATTGGCTTATATCTCAGTACCCTTTTATAAAATATATAAATTTTGAGTCAATTATTGTAATTTTCAGTATTGTTCACACATAGTATTTTATGCAGACGCATTTCGATTTCTTTTTTAGGGCCAATTACAACATGGTTTCCTACGTCTTCCAGTTTTATTTACTTTTCTTTTTTCTAAATATATATCACTATCACGTTGAGCATTCTCCGTTTCACCTTTTCCCAGCTATTTCAGAATTTTCCTGAGCATTGTTACAAATTTTCCCTTTCCATGTTATTAATTATGTATTTCACATTGTTATTGTTATATCACAACTCTGAACAGTTAACAAACTTCCATTATGTATTAACTGCTCGCATGTACAATTTTGAAAGATAATAGCGCAGCAAAAGTTTACAAACATTTACATTATATATATTATTCAACGAATATCTCAATTTTGTTGTTACCAAATAATTGTGTTTACATTTATTACAATCTTATAATACAATACCTTAAAGAATTACAATTTACAATTCTTAGCGATACATTATGTTTGTACAAAAAGTTGCGGTGCGGTTTTAAAATTTGTTGTTTCCTTTTCACGTTAATTAACTTAATTGAATACGTAATTCGCATTCAACAGAAAGGAGGCCTGTGATCAGCAGTGGGACGAAAAGGCTGTTAACACTACGCTTTCTTCACAAATAACGATTTGTTTCAAATACTGAGAAAAAACAATCTGTATTATACCGGACAGTACTGACGGTCTGTGTATTCCACAACTATACATTTGTTTTTTAAGTTCATGCTAATAATTTCACAGCTGTATATGGTATACTACCAAATCACAAATTATTGAACTATTTAAACGCTACTTCAGAAGAAATGATATTATAACTCGAACGAATACTTAATAACTAAACAGATTTGTGTCATTTTCAGAAGTTCACCAATTTTAGTAAGTCTGCACTTACGTTGTAGCGAATCCAATACGCCATAGGCAGACAAATATAAACAAAAGCATTTTTTGTTTATATTTCGGTATTAACATTACGTTTACTCCTTTTTGTAACATTCATACGAATTAAAATATCTTCCTATGTTTATACTTTAGGACGTAGTAAAACGTGGTTCCTCAATTTTTTATTAGAGCGATGTTTTTACGATAAACCAAAGCATTCCTAATCTACATATGTTGGCATTTGCAAATATGACTATATTTTGAATACAATGCATTTAGCTACAATTTAAGTACAAACATATTAAAAGCAGTTAATAAATAAGAAAGATATAGAGAAAAATTCAGTTTCTTAATACATGCGGTATATAGTATTAGAGTGACGGATTCCTTAACAATAATGTATTGTTTATCCGTTCAATTTCTTATTGTTTGTTTTTGTTGTTGTAATAAAAAGTAAATAAATAAGAATCTGCATACTATTTACAAAAATAAACAGAACTTACATAAGAAATTAGTAAAATTCAAATAAATGAATTAATAATTAGTAATAGAATAATTTGCAGGAACATATTTAATACATCATAAAGAATTAACAATATATTAACATTTTTTGACACCTTGTACCTAATTAAAATAAAAATGATAAATTAAAAAATATTGTGATGAGTGAACAGCCATTGGGAGTTGAAAGATATTGAATTGGTAATTAACACAAATAGTACATACAACATAATCGCTGCAATTCATCATAATTTGCGGCTAAAACGTTTTGTTTGTATATGTATAACATTGTAGAATATGCAAACTACATATATTAGTAGTCTCTAATCAATACGTGTTTTAGCGAACGATTTTTTGTCGACTTAAACAATTGACCTTGACAACATTGGTGACGTAGTTCCCTATACCTTATATGTGCGATAATTCTGAAAATTTTGAAAAAACACAATTACATATATTGTTCTACGAATTTTCGTAATAATCAAAAATTGACAGGCGAGTCCACTGTGATGTTTACCAATAATGTTGAAACTATAGTGGGTGCTACATAGCAAAAGCACTTTCTGTTTGTATAATTGCAGTAAATGTGGTTAAACGTGATGTCCGTCACGTAGCTTTCACTATTACCGGAAGAAAACGGAACTCCTGTTTGATTTTTTCAATTAGTGTTTCTTGTGTTTATTAGAATAGAGAAATTAGAGCGCACTGGAACATTTTAAACCGCAGAAAATAGGTTCACGCCAACGCATAAAATCTTTGAGCATCTTTTAATTTTTGTAAGTGAAATCGAAGGAGTTTTAATTTGAGCCAATAACAAACTTTGCTTTGCTCAGGTGATTCAAAACATTGCCTTGGCCAAAATTCTTGTTATATCTGGCCAAAACTAGCGCAAACGTTACTGAGTCAAGTATTTTAAGTTCAGTGATGTTTTTGCAATTCTTCCGAAAGCTTTACCTACAGCCAGAGATTAATGACGCAACCGAGATATTTCTTAGTTGTTGATGATTGCAATGCCAAGTTGTTGGCATTGACGACCACGTGGGATCGTCAGGCAGCAACCGACCTAACTTTGAAAACGTAGTGTTCTGTGATGAAAATATAATTTCCTCCAATATTTTCAAATGTCTTCAAAGCAAGGGCTCGGAACGCAGTCCCTTGTGAAAATTCCTAAGAGCGCCTGGTTAAAACACAAGAAAAAAAGCATGTTGCTTTTACTTTAGATCGTGAAAGATCAGATAGAAAAAATTTAATACAGCCAGGCAAGCGGAACTCGAAGAATTCCAACCTTTTGTTCGACGCCCAGGTCAAGCCGTAGTAAAGAAGCGTTTTGATGCCTCTGAAAGAAGAAACCAGCATAGGTTTAGCTCAGGTAAAAGCTTTTATCCTACACAAAATTTATTTCCAGGAATAAAGATTTTTTATGTTACGTTCGGGACGGATTATATCAAGATTTTAGGGGCAGCTAAGTAAATGACGCTGGCAGGAAATGACGTTGCGAAACTTTGGGTAATATTTCAGAGTTCTGATTCTCTGAAATGTGTTTAACATGAAACAATCCACTTAATCATGTCCACAACAAACAACTATTAGGTACCATAAGCACGAGAGCGCTAATGCGAAGGCCTTAAAATACTTGGTAGGTGTAAATTTCTGTGGAAAACGTGTCAAAACAAAATTAACATGAAAATAGGAAATATGTGGAATGGTTAAAAAACCTTGCACTATCAAAATTTTTCATCTACACATAGCACGCTTTAAAGTAGGAAGCATTTTTAACGATTTTTTAAAATAATTATGCTGCAGTTAATTTTTGAATAGCATTAGTTATTAAAATCTTTAATGAAATCCAATTAGTAGTACTTCTGCGATTCAATAAGTATAGTTTAATGAATATTGGATATCTACTTTTCATTAGCTCTACAACTAATCAAGATTCTGCTCGAGATTTAGGAATTGGCAGTAAAAAAGAGTAAGTTCGAAGGTGGATGTTACCAAGGATATGACAGACTCACTTAAAGATTTAATAAAGGGTCTATAATTTCGAACTTTTAGATTTCAGCCAGTTATAGAGCGTCTTGTATTAGATCAAAGATGTCACAAATCGTATAAAAATCTATATTAATCAAGAAATGATTGATAAAATCGTTCAATAATCAATTTTCTACCTTCTTCGATTATCCTGTTACTAAGGAAGATAATGAAATTGATTAATGCACAAATGGTAAAAATGAAACAAATCATGCAATAGGAAACAGGATTGTTGTTCAAATGTAGAAAGAGCAGGAAATTGAGGTAAACACGAAAAGCAGTTAGGAATTTTTCCTTTACAAATATAATCCATAACGAACGAATTGTAAAATATGTTACCTGGCTATGAGTGTAAGTTTTTAGTTTCAACACATTCATGTGGTAACATAATCTGCATAAATCGCCTTGTAAATGTTTTAATGTTGTTTGTGAATTTATGGCTGCAACTTGAAAGATAATTCAAACTATCTTTTAAAATTGTTACGTCAACAGAAAATATATGCAAGAAGTCTGTTAACTATTCAAACTCGTGATAACAATAACAAGTGAAATACTGCGCACAATACAAAAAAAAACGGAAAAAATTGAAACACTACTCGGAAAAAATCTAAAATGTTGTTTGCAATAAAGTAAATAGAGATTCTTCCTAGTCATAGTTTAATAGATCTGGATATCTTCGTCGAAAAAGAAAACGGGATAGAACAACAATACGTAGGCAATATGAAATTTACTATCTATGTGTTAGGGAATTCTAAAGAGGAAAATTCAAAGCCATCTATCGGGAAAGTATAGAATTTACAGCAAGTTTTTTCATATTTATACACCAATTGTTGGTAAAAAGTGCGGTAGTAGCTCAGTTGGCAGAGCGCTTGTTTTTTTTAGACAAACGTGGTTATGGCTTGAATTCCATTTGCTTACAATGCAGCATGAATAACTCTTCAACTGCAACCTACCACAAACAATTTTTTAATTCGGTTGGCAACCGCGAGGTCTCAGTGCCAAAAACCTTCTCTTGAATTTATGTTGTTCGGAGTCGACGATAAATTTAAGTACCGCGTGCTTCTATCTTATTGCTGAGGAGAAACACGTAGTAGAGAATAGCCCGGTGTCCAGCAGTGGAAACAAAAGCTTTTAATTTTAACGTAACTAGATGGGTAAAAAGAAAGATATGATTATGTATGTATTTTCTGTTTATTTCAGTTTAAGTTTTTTTTTAATTCCGTTTCATTCTTACTCCAGTGGGTTTGGGTTGTACAATTTCTGGGAATTGTTAGGCAACGGTTTTTGCCTGCTGTGCGTATTACTTGAATGTGCGCTCAACAGATAAATATTTGCTAATGTATACGTAACTTCTGTCGGCTCTATAACAGCTGGGAAGAATTATAAAAGTTTGAAGGAAAGGCCGTGTGGCGGAGTATTGAGAGGGGTCAGCGGCGGCAGTGATATTGGTAGTTAGTCGTAAGCTTGCATATCTTCGGTGTAATAGCTAATTAATAGCACTGGCGAACCTACTAACTGATTGTGATGCGAGTATTCTCTAAGCTGAGGCGAGGTGCGAATTTAGCGTTACCATTTATGTGAAAATATATAAAAATGGGCTGCAATGGCAATATCGGCTGATATAAGCGGTGGCGTCCCTGGCAAGGTTATGGTTTATATACCATGAAGTGTTATATGTGTTTAGCCGAATGGTTGTTTGGTATCTACTTATTATTATGTATGGTTTATATCCCGTGAAGTGTCACGTATGTTTACCCAAATGGTTACGTGTTATTTACTTATTATTATATATGGTTTATATCCCATGAAGCGTCATATGTGTTTACCCAAATGGTTACGTATTATCTACTTGGTATTATATGTGGTTTACAATCATTGGGTTCATTATGGTTCCTATACAAGATTGGTGTGTCTATGTAAGCAGTTGTTGGAAATAGTAGCGTAGTGAATATAAGTAGCTACATGAGTAGATAATGTGTGTGGCATGATTAATCATTATTCCCCTAGCATCATTCGGGAGGTAGTCAGTCGGCGGAGGTTACATCGCAAATGTGCCTACGAATTATTGTTATTATTATGAATGCAACATTAATAATGTCAGGATGGCATCGACTGACTTTTACGCGGGGGTGTGGACACTAATGATACTCTCCCTTCGCACGTGAGGCTGAAGCCCCCCCTCCCACCGCGACTCCTGTGAATTACAGAGCGACTGGCCGAACTTAGTCCCAGCCTGGATCCTTCTGGAAGATTGGTGCACCAGAAGATATGTATAATTGTCGTACTGCGCGCACAGCAGCTAGCCGGCAGATGAGCATCCGCATGCTGTTAGAGTCCCAATCCAGGGGCAGGGGACTGGAGGACCCCCGGTGAATACAACTGTCCAATATTTATTGACAGATCAGTAAGTCTGTGTTTTTATTATCGATCGCATGTCTGTTGCCGCCAGTGAGTTCTGATCGCATCCACTGTTTGTTTAACTACGCACTGCTTAAATGAAATGCAGAAGCGCTGCAACCGTATTTAAATTAAAAATTCAGTAGTTTTTATTCGCCCCCCGTAAGGTCGAACCTAACAGAATTGTGTTTATCTAGTTACCTAATAATTTTGTTGAAGAGGGCATTTTGTTTCTTTTTTAATGTATGGTGCTCAACAGCTATGTCATTTGCACTTACGTAATAGCATCTGCTAACTGAGAAGACTTTATTGCATTGAGTCGAGGAACTAGTATATTGTGTATCTAGTAGGAAAAGTGATAGATTTTCGGACGATGGTGAAAATTGCTGGACGAGCTGTAAACTTCGTCCGGAAATTACACTTTCCCTACAAGTTATACATAGTATTTTTTCTGCGATCGGAATTAATTAATGTTATTATTTTTTATTTATAAACATCAGATAATTCTTCCTACTTAGTTCAGCAAATATCACATAGTGGGCGTTGCACGGAGTAAACGTATCTGCACTAACCTACAATACATCCTATGATTACAAATTAAATTATCGACGTATATTGGGGTTGTTATTAAGCAAGCAAATAAATGCTATAGAGAAAGCCATGTACTTCTATGGAGGAAAAGGAAAATAGGGTTTACCGAAAATGGCGCGTGTGTTCACTAACTTCAACGTTGACAGCCGACCAGATGAAAATATTAACTTTCCGGCCTAGGTCGCTTTTTCGTCCGCTCAATTGTGGTTGCCTAGTAACGACTATAACATGTAGCAATCATTCACTTTTAGGAGCGAAGACGCGCCGGAAATTGTAGCATTTTTAGTCAGATGGGCGCAAAAAGTATGTGTATTTACCAATTACAAATTCGTTATAAAATATTTCGTTTTGATTGTGTATTCATTCTTTCTTTAGCAATACTGTGGCTATAAATATGCTATTACAACGTTACAGATCATTGAAAGGGGGAAAATTAGCTACCTACTAACACATAAATTCAATGACAGCCATAAAAACTTGTGTGGGGTAATTATACAGTTCATAATTTTAATTGTTTCGGGTTATTTCCTTGGTGATAAAGAATGTGTGATTTGTGTTCACAAAACTACACTACACCAAATTTTCCAACTTTTATCTAAATCAAGCTTTGGTATAATTGTATTAATGAAGGTGATATCAATGGTGTGAATCCTAGTGAAATAGCATGTAGAAAAAATACATTACCATTTTTACATTTTTACAGAAGGATCAACTAGTGCTTTATCAAACACATTACCAGAATTAGCCACCTTGGTATGAAACTGTAAATGTAGAGTATCTTTAAATTTTACGAACACCAATATTTGATAGGACTGGAAAAACAATGGAAATTGTGAAATGCACATAGATTACAGATTATTTATAATTATCGCGAATTACAACAGATCTGTAATAAAAATAATTTCTAAACTGATTTCTTTCCTTAATTTAATATTTTGGAGTGCCATATAAAAATCTGAACTTTGAATGAGTGGAAAGAGTTTAAAAAGGTTAGAAATATATTGTTCTACATATTCCTATACTGATTGAAAATGAAAGAGTTACAAATAAGATTGAATGTTAGAAACGTAGATATTAAAAGTGTTGGCTGTGGTGAAGTATAATTATAAACTACATTTTTTATATAGGATACCTTTGACGAGGCAACAAGTTCCAAATTTAATAGTGAATACGCACACGTAATATCCGCAAAAAGTAATTGAAATTACGCATTATAAAAATAATTTAATAATGTACCTAATTATTGTGTTAATTAAATAAAATTTAAAACACAAAACGTTAGTTTATTAATGAACTAATTAATGTTTATAACCAAATAGTAAGAGTAAGTGATAAATTATAAAATACAAGTTTAAATTACGTTTGTAGCAAACCATTGTTGCAGTACGCTTGACGTCGCTTAATCAGAGCACTAGTTGATACTTATTAAATTAGATTTACTTTTCCTCACAACAAGAACTTTATAAATCAAGTATTTTACTAATTTAGGCGCTAGATTAAATAATTGTTTTCAATACTGTTTCTGTTCATTTAAACTTTTTCGATAACTTTAATTACAAAGCCTTGCAGCCTTGGACTTTCCATCCAAGATTTTTTTTTAACAACCGTCGATTCCATTATGTCGTCCCTTTTTCATGGGCGGTACTTAATACATTCTTTCTTGATTTTTTTAACCTCAGTTGCAACGTTATACTACAACTACAAAAATCTGTTAACTAATGCGCGATCACGTTTTATTACATCCCCAGAATTGAATTGCATATTATATGATAAAATGGTTCGATTTTCTTAAATATCAAACGCTGAATTTCCGTAAGCCTAGTTTATTTTGTCCCAGTTCTTCTGACAGTAAACCAATGAAATTATTTGTCAGCTAACATTTACTAGGAAATGCCAACTATCTGTATGTTCGACTTCCGTGGTAACATTTATACATTTAGCTCAGTAGATATTTACATTGCGCTATAACTATCAACTTTGGGAAAAGTCAAAAGGGTAGAGGTTACGGCTAAAGGATGGATATTTGTGTTTGTGTATTCAGTCACTCAACTATATTTTTTAATTTAAGGTTTGTACTTCTGAACATTCGGCAATAATAGTTACACTGTTTTATAGTCTGAAGGTATACAAAAGTATTTTTTAAACATCTGCTGCTTTATCTGTTGGTAAAAACAATTAATAGAATTATATATTACAGCAATAAAGAGTAATTATCTGCGTTATCGTCCTCCGTAATAACTTAATAGTGTTCTTATCTTAATTACAAGTGTAAAATGAACTTTTTAATTTTATTTTTAACTATACCTACGCTCAACTAATAGAACATCTAATCATCTAATATAACAAAGAAACGTGGTAAAGCAATTAATTGTTTACAGGGAGAACATTAGTACTTATAGCGATAACGAAAAATCAAGCTATTCAGTTTACTGTTCACTTCTTGTCTGGTTTTACGCTTAAATTCAATACAAAATATATTAAACATAAAAAAATTAGGCTTTAAATAAGCAGAACGAAATATGCAGTATAATTGCGTTAAAAATGTTGGTGGTATAGAATTACTGTTTAAGACACATAACACTTTTGAATATTAATATTTCTGTAACGTGTACTCTATACAGGGTGTCCCAATTAAAACAGGTTGCCTTGAATAACTTTGTAAACGTTCAAATTAAAAAATTCGGTGAGACAGATCAGCAATAATATGAATGGGGGCGTCCTTTACCATGTACCACAACCACCAACCCCAAATTTTAAATGACAGGAGGGATTCACTGAGATACTATTTTTCATGTAGCTTTCTCGGTTGAAGATTAGCGCAGTAACTGTAGGAAATACATATGTACCATGAACTTACATCAAGGGACGTGAAAGGTTTTAAGCAGGTATACGACCGTACACCTTACAAAGAAATATTGAAATACAGATGTGTGTCTAACTTTAGAATCGATACGTCTTCACAGCTGTTTAGGTTACAACCTGATGTTAGAAAGAGATGCCTTTAGGTTCAGTACCTGCAGTTATCGCCTGGTATATACAAATGTCACAACAGTTCTCAACAGGTCATGCCACGATCTTTTATGTTTAATAAATTTTGCACAATAATAAAATTGTTTGGAACTGTTGTCTTATTTCATACTCTCAGTTCAGAAGCTACATAAAAAATAATATACTTAATTTGAAAGGTTTTGGGAAATATTAAACTACAGAATTTCAAGGTGTTCATGTACCTAATTTTTATAATGTTCAAAGCGGCCACCATCAACTTCCACACAATAGAACAATCAATTGCCAAAGCAATTTCGTACATAATTAAAAATTTTGGTCGTTAATAAACGACACGTCTGATTAATCTGGGTCTTAATTCTTCCCGAGAATTTGGGTGAGTAGATCTAATGGAGTGAGATCAGGTGACCTGGCTGGCCACTCCACAGGACCTTAAACACATCCGCAGAACAAAAACTTATCCTTTTAGTTCCTATCGTCTTATCTAAAATGTAAACAATTCAGGCTTTTTACAAGAAGTCACAGTTGATACTTCTTACAAACAAATAGAATTAAAAAATAAACATTGTATTATTTTGTTTTGTTGCTACTTCACATATTTTAATGTTAATTGTACAGAGAATAGTGGTTTAAACTTTAAATTTTTTCAGGTAATATAAAGAGGTGGAAAAAGCCTTTCAAATGAATTCGATAGCCTATCATTTAAATAGAGGATAGGGGGATGAAGTAGAGTACGTGACTTACATGGCAAAACATGTCCCCCTTCATACCATTATTGGCCTGTTTCGTCGATTTTTTTAAATTTAATCGTCCCCAAAGTTATTCAGGGCAGACTGTTTAGTGGGACACCCTCATCATCATCATCATCATCGTACATAAAATCAAAATATTTTCTAGCTTCTGCGTATAGCAGTAAATATAAATTAGTAAATAGCCAAATGACAGAATACCCATGAACCAATTGTAAACAATTATGAGTATGTGTGTAAGTATACAAATTATTACCACGCTGAAAGTACTTAAATGAATTTAATTAAACACGTCTATTTCTCTGTTTGCTTTAAAAATATCACTTTCACTTCTTCTACATATCATCATACCAATAAAATCTAATTTATGACTTTTTTTGATATACTTAGTTACTTTATTTTTGTGATTGCAGCAAATACTTAATTATTCAAGCATTCCAGGACAAAAAGTTGCTTCAAGAATCTGTTTTGCATTAATTAAAATTGTTCGGAATTTTCGCTTTGTGAACTGATTTATGTTTCGGAAAGCTTTAAAATCATCCTTCGCACTTCTGCGGCGACAATTAATTTTAAAAACGAAAACACTTAGAACGTTGTCCAAAAACGTCCATTATTAAGGAGTACTAACCAGTTTTTAATTAACCATTTATGTGGGTATTAAAACCACCTACCTACTTTAAAAGTTTGACTGTTAACATAAACTGCGGCAATTTACATCGTCAGAAAATATCGTAGTTGTAAAACGACTTACAGGTTTGGAATGCGAACTCCAAGGCAAACATAAAAGTAAGTATATTGAATAAGCAACTACTAATAGGTTTTGTAGTAAGTCCTCGATTACAAAGAAGTAATTTTTTAATTAAAACTTTTTTACTTTAAACACCTTGTGTTTCAGTTATGGTGCCACTTTTTTTAACAAAGAGACGCATAAAACAAAACTGAATTACTTCCAAGAGGCCACTAAAGTTGTAAAATATCGCCCGAGGAACACTAACCCAGTATTGCAGTATACGTTAATAGGTAGGCAAAAAGAAAGTAAAAAGAAAAAATCGTAAACATTGATTTAGCCTTGGGATCTTTTATATTACGTTTGATTAACGGTTCGTTGAAAGATAGTGAACCCGAATTGATGTAACTTACGTATGCCCATTAACGTGTTCCTCATATCCGGGTAATTACCTCAGCATGTGATTTCAAAAAATAATCGGAACAGGACAGACGCGTCAAACAATGGAAAACTTTGAAACTATAAGAAATTAATTAATGGGCAATAATTCTTTCCAAGGTAAAAGAAAATATAGTTTTGTTAAAATAAAAATACGTGCGGATGCAATCGTAGAGGAAGTTTTGCATGAAATACTACGTTAAGTTTGTGTAATTTTTAAGTTTATTAAACTTCACTTTGGTTCGAATGTGTGAAACATGAGACACGCATGAAATATTAGATCATTAGGAGACAGTTAATTTACAAATGTAACGCCTTTTAGTTAGATAGCAGTAAAGCTTTACAGTTTAAACCCTTAGTACTATGCCACACTCAATATAACTCTAATAAAATACAGTCGAACCTCGATAAGTCAAAGTTGAGGGGAAATCAAAAATAATTTGAGATATCGAAATTTCCAGTTATCAAAACCAATTAAAAAAATACCTACACATTGAATCTTTATCATACTGCAAGAACGGAAAATATGCGCTGTTCGATGTCTACAGTGAATGCTATACTATACTATTTAAGTTCAATTGGCATGCCGCCGTCGAAAATGAAGTCATTGACCGAAAGACTGCAATAAATCACCATAACGTTGGGGTAAAAAAACCCGCAATTATTTCTGAGAAATTAAACTTCAAGTTACAGAAAAATTTATTAATAACAAACCTAGTCTAGGGAATTATAGGAAGCGCGGTAGAACAGTGGCCGCAGCGCTTGGCTTCTACTAAAGTCGCTCCGGTTCGAATCCTGAGCACTGCACTTTCCCAGGGTATTTGTGATATCTGGGGCATGGGGTTTTTCAAGGGTGAGGCATGTTAGATCTGCGAATAGCACGAAATATGCGGGGCCGGGATAAGCAACGATTCTTGAAACAATAACTATAAAAAGCTTTGGATTATAGAGGTTCAAGTCAGCAAGATTCGACTGTACTTTGAACAGGGTTACCACTACATTATAATGAACAATAAAAATTTTGTTTAAAAAAGGTTTTTTGAAGAGAACATACTAGTTTGGCCAAATAAGTTAAAAAAGGCGTATTTTAATAGTAATGCAATAGATTATTTATGGAATTTTAACAATATACTGTTGTGGGTAAAAATGGGAGTTTTGGCGGCAAGGAATTAGCAAACATCTGAATTCGAACATTGAATTTGCGCATACAGAGCTGTATTCGTAACATTAAGCTATTATGGTACCGTATTGTTGACCATGCAAGCGTGTACATCAATATATTTTTAATTTCAATATCACTTGATTTAAAGTTTTAGGTGTTATAAATATTCAAATAGAGATTAGCTGATGAAGGTAGACATCGCCTTTTTTGCCGTGAAATTAACAAATGTTTTATATTCTTCATGCTAAACTTTCATGTTACAATTGTACAGATATTGGTATTGTTTTGTTTTTCTACGTCAAATGTGAAAAGCCAGGTTCAAAAGCCAACAAAATGTATATAATTAACGTACGTTTCAAATAAGAAAAAACATTTTAATAAACCATCAATTTGATTACCATCTATACCACAAAAATGTCCAAAATTAGAAGGCAATTTTCCTTCAACGTTATTTGTATTACCGTGGTTATGTAAGTTCTGGCTGGTTAGAGTAAAAAGCTATTCAAATAATAATTTTTAAATTTTATTCCAAATTATACATTAATTTAAAGTTGCTTGGTGTTTGTATCTATTGTAATCTTTAGCTTATTTTGTATAATATACTACAGCGGTTGACAAAAACTGGGAGGATAAATTCTCTTATTAGTGCTGGTTATGGAGTATGCTAATTCAGCAGCAGTAGTAAATGACAGTATTGGTATCAGAAAGAAATTGCACGTTTAACTGTCCTGTTAATAAAAAATATCCTCCCCCATAAATTGAACAAATAATCCTAGAATACTCTCCAAATGTTACAATAACTTGCATATTATTGGAAAAAAAAGTTTTGATACAATTTTTTAAACAGTTTTGTATATTTTTCTTTGTTATAATTGTTGTGGAGATTTTCAGATTGTTACTTTTAATTTTAATACGAAAAATGTTTGCTACTCGGTCTCCCCAAGAATTGTCTATATCGCGAATAACCACATGTGATCAAAACGTTTTCAAATTAGGGCCATGAAATTTTTTGCATGCCTGGAGTTGAACTATAAACAAATGCCAATTTAAGCAATTGTCAAATTAAAATAATTTATTCACCTGTCAAAATCTGTTCAACGTGGTTGTTGCAATTGGTTGATTATTTGTTTACCTTTTAAAGTGCGTTTATTTGCGACGAGATACGCTTTGAGGTTAAGTTCACTTTGCTTGTGTTTACAATAGAAACAACTGCGGCCAGTACGTAACATGACAGCTAACGACATACCTTGTCGCACTGACAGCCAACCTTATTTTGAAAGCTTTTTGATCACTCCTTACTTATTATGTCTCAAAAATATGAAGCACAAATTTAAAATATATATGAAACCAGGAACGTCGCAAACTCAATATCTACCACCGTCAAACGTATATTTCTTTATCCATACATTCCAACGCTTAGATGACGTTGACTGTGGTTGCCAATCGGAAATATTTCGTACCTCTAATATCGCCTCATATGTAATAAAAACTTCTTTGTAAAACGGTTACATTTAAAACTACTAATAAATAATGCTTAGCACAGTATAGTACCTTTGTTATTTGCTAAATTAAGTTTTCTGTTTAAATTAGCTATGGAGCTTTACAAATATAGGAATTTTAATTTAGTTGAGTTATGATTAGTGAGGATTCGCATAGAAGATTACCAAAAAAACAACACAGTAAAATTAATTACGGTTGTGCTTCTACTGTTCCCTCCACTCTCCAGAAAATGCAATTTCATCCTTTTTATTACAATCACTTCCTTAATGCAACTGATAAGCATTGATAAAGAAATGAAAAATCGATTTAAGCTGACATATTCCCGTTCATACTGTCGGTTTTGATTCACCGCTGCATAATTAAATTGGTAAAGTCGTGCATAATTAATAAACTCATCTATTCTTTATACCCACACAGAGGAAAATGTCAGCCTGTCGACATCAAATGGTAGTTATTACACATTTATTACAGAGCAGCTTACTGTTCGGTACATAGGAGTATTAAAGCGGTTGTAAAAACTGGAAGAGTGCATATACGTTGTTTTTGAAATGTAAATTATACAGTATATATCACGAGAATGTTACAGACTATATTGAAAAAAGACAAGCAATGCGTTGTTAATATTTAATAAAATATCTATATGAAACCCACTTGTACGTAGCGGAAAACTTTAAAAAAGGTATAAGTTACCTACTATCAAACGTAAAACTCTAAAATTGTATTAACTATTAATGTTACTATATTAAATGCAAGCTGATTTAATGAACTACACTAATATACAACATTTTTCGCTAAATTAGAGTGAATTGGCCTTGTTAATAACAGGAGTAGAAGTATTTACATTTTCCGTGGTTCGGAGCCGACGTTAAGCTGTAGGTCCTTTATGTCTGCGGCACTCTAAACGGGCAACACAGGCATAAGACAGAAGATCTCTGCATCTCGTAAGAGATAAAGCACTCTAACAATAACAGGAGGCAACAGTAACAAATTTGCTAAAATTTTATTACAAACACTAAATAACATAAAAATGAATCCCGTAGCATTATGATGTTTGATTGTTACTTTAAAATTCTGTAGAACATCCTGTAAATTTTTTAATAAAGTACTGCAGCTTCAGCCCTCTTTGTATGAAACTATAATAATTCAGGATTTTCGCAGAAACTGTATAAGTTAATTCAAATAATACACACAAAAGAATTGCCTGCGGTTAATTTTTTTTTGTATCTGTAAATACCGGCAACATTGTAAAGAGAAATATAATGTGTTTATTGATACAATACCGTTTAAACATTTGATTGGGCCGAGTTGCCATTTTATATTGTATATACAGAGGTGAAAGTAAGCCGAAACTCTCCGGAACGCCGTTCCGGAAAAATATTTGGAATAAGAACTCAGTTCCGGTTTCAACTCACCAGGCAACAAAAAAAATAATTGTTTACTTTTCATAAACGATCTATAACAAAAACAAATGCCACCAAAATGAATTCTCGCCGAAATTTGCTCCTTATATATTGAATAACAATAGATAGCGGCCGCGAGAGGTAGAAGCACGGTCAACACTCGTCCGGTGTACACAATGCCAGCGTGTAAGTCCTAAGCTCATTGTGTTTCGTTCTTTTTAAAGCGCTCAACCAACAGCGTTCCGGCAAGTGATTTTTTTCTATTTTCACACCTGTTTATATCCCACCATATTTAAGCATTAGAAATTGTACTAAATCAAAGTGTTGTTCAAAATGAACAAAGAAATTAAATATTTAAACAGTAACAGACTTCTACTTGCAATGATGCGGCCCTTTACTGTTCCAAACAAACATCAGCTACATCCAAACTGTATTAAATCCGTTATTTGCATTAACTTTTCCGATTTTAGTGCAAATCCGTACAATTTTTAATGTTGAGCGCCTTTACTATACACATATACACTATACACACTATATACATATACAGATAGAGAAACATTTAATTTTTTCTAGAATCCAATGGGCCACGAAAAATATTTAATAAATCACAGATCAAAGAATATTAAAAACTTTTTCCGGTGAGACTTTCTTATATCTCTGGTAGTATAGCAGATACACTATTATTAAAGAAAACTGAAGGCTTTTATTAGCTTTTCCACAAGTCTGTTTCTGCTACATATTTCCCTCCGTAACAACTGATTACTAACACAAAATTACGTTTTAGTCTTCATTTTTTGCAAGGAGAGGCGATATATTTTCCGAATTCAAGATAGAAGTAACTGCAAAGGGAGACAAAGTTGACTTCCTTCAAAAGAAAATAAAAAACGAAACATTAAGTTTTTATGACATGTTTGTCCTTTTTCGGCGATTTAAATTTATTATCTGCTGAATGAACCATGAAGACTTCTTCGTTTATAAAATTTTCAACTTTGTGATGAACCTCAAGGGAAAACTATAAGCGTTTTAGGTATACCCGAGGTATTTTGTACGTTTCGGGCATTTAACATTTTCATTTCTTTTACTCCTGGTTCTTTATAAAAATCATTAACTGTTTTGTAATTATAAAATAAAAGATTCTCATTAATATCCTATTTTCGCACAATATGAAGAATACAAAAGGCAAAAGGATCCAGTAAACGAATAGAGTAATACATTTAAAGTTTTACAGCTATCAAATCATCTATGGACACACATCAGCAAAAATTAAAGATTTAAGTGTTTCATTCCCATCAAATTTGCCATAAAAACAGGTAATATATGTTATTGCTTATAACAACTCCGTATGTTACGAAGTATCGGCTGTAACGATCCTATTTTAGTGTTCTTTTATTGCCGCGAACAGAATTATCCACACAAACGGTAGTTCTTCTATATTGGATTTAGTCCTTCTCTGAAATATCTACAAGTAATAAACTCTTTTGCTTAAACTACCTCTTCAAAATTCGAAATGTGGGTATTAACTTGTTTTCATCTCAACTGTAATTAAAACTGTAGATATGTGATAAATAATTACAGTCATAAGAAAACAGCAATTATTATTGAATAAAAGAAATTTATAATTACGAAACAGGAAAATATGAACCTTCGGGAAATAGTACAATTATGTAAGTAATTACATAGTATCATCGTTATATATCACAGATATGAATGTGCTACCTAGTTATTGTCCTACACAAATGTATATTAAAGTTGTTATTGAATAGAAGTTTCAATTTTCACATTTATGCAACTCGTAATAAAAGGATGTCGCCACAAGAAAATCACAATAAAATTATATGTTACATATTTTAAGAAATTTAAACGAATTGACGCGTTGTGAGGGCAGCCTGCTCTAGGTATATTGCGTAGGAGTGTTTAGGAATTGTAAGAACCGTCTGAGCAGTGTAGCCATGATTTTGGGAATTGCATGAATTATTTAATAAATACGAAAGAACTTTCTGCAATTACTAGAACGCAGCTTGTGGTTACTCTATGGAATGTTTAGGAATTGCAAAAATTGTTTCAGATGTCTTTGAATTGCTAAGGAATTTTGGGAACCTTCAGACAATTGTAGCCTTTTTTAAGAATTTGGATATAATATCCTAAAAGTATTGTATCGGGGATGAGAATTATGTGAAGGTTTCCAGGAATTTTTGATAACTTTTGCAGAAGAATTGTGGCTCCTTTATGAATTATTTATGAATGTGTTATTGGATTGTTCTGGAAATCAGAACAAAGAGTAGTGTGAAGTTTGCCATTTACTTTGTGAACGTTTTGCAAATCTGAAAATGTGGTCAATTTTTTAAAGATCTGTTTCCGAAATTTGAGGGAAGTATCCAATAAATTGCGACCTACTTTGTGAGATTTAACAACTGACAGATTTGCGTAAGGATTCTAAAAATTTTGAGAATTGTGGCATTTTTGAGCATTGTAGCATATTTTAAAATTGTGGCGTTGTAAAATATTGTAGCATTATTTGAAATTGTGGCATTTTTAAATATTGAAGCATTATAAAAATTGTGGCGATTTTTACAACTATGCATTTTGAGATAATAGGAAAACTGGAAATGGAGGTGAACATCAATAAATGTAAAACAATGATAATTAATAATAAAGCGGAAGAGGAAATAAGAGAAATTGATATTAAAAGGATTAACTTGGAAAAAGTGACAGTATACGAATACCTTGGGAGCGTAATATCGGAAGATGGGAAGATAGACCTAGATGTAGTCAAAAGAACAAAAAAGAGGGTAAGGATCTATTACGCATTAAACAAAACAATATTTGGAAAAAGAGAAATAGACACGGTAACGAAATTAAGGGTCTACAATGCAGTAGTAGTACCAACGTTGACATACGCAAGCGAATCATGGGCAATGCACGACAAACATGAAGGAAAAATCATTGCCGTAGAAATGAAATACTTTAGAAAAATAATAGGGAAAACTAAGATGGACAGAGAGAGGAATGAACATATAAGACAAATAGTCCAGCAAGAAACAATTACAAAGAATGGACTAAGAATGGACCAAAACAGACTAGTTCAGAAGATAATGGAGACAGGCAGAATGGGGAAAAGAAGAACAGGAAGACCCAGAAAAAACTGGCTACAAAGAATAGAGGATTTAGGAAGGCAAAGAGGAAAGACGAGAGAAGAGATGAAAGCACTGGCGATGGACCGAAAGGGATGGAGAAATTGGGTCAAGAAACCGCAAGACAATAATCCGATACACTAAGGTTAAAAGGATTCTAGAAGAAGAAGAAGGAGATTTGTAGCATTCTTGACAATTGTGGCGCTTGTTGAGATTTGTGTACGAGTTATAGAATAGATTGCAGAATTGTCTTGGTAATTTAAACGAAGTGTCAACAGCTCGCAGATTTCTGTATGGGTACATATTGCAGCTATTCAGCAACTGTGAAAATCGTTGAATATTTCAGAATTGTCTTGATAATTTACACGAACTGTCAACAGCTCGTAGATCTTCTGTATGGGTACATATTGCAGCT
>JABXWE010026231.1:0-10491 GCA_014611495.1 Limonius californicus
GAATCATGAATCTTTTGTCACGCCCAGATCTAGACAGTATGCCATTGAAGGTAGAGACGAGGTGGAGGCGGAAGTAATTGGAGCGGTTTTAGAAAATCCTGAAGTTTCTACCAGAGAAATAGCTGTAACTAGGGGTGTGAGCAGAAGCCGTAACCAAAGGATTCTCAAGAAACATAAATTCAAACCTTATAAAGTCAGGCTCACTCATCAATTATTCCCCGGTGATCAAGAACGCAGGACGAACTTCTGCAACTGGTTTACCAGAAAACGCAATGAAAATGAAAATTTCTTAGGAAATGTCATTTGGACTGACGAAGCAAGAGTAACCAGCAATGGATTATTTAATCGGCATAATCGGCATCATTGGTCGGACCATAATGAGCATGTTTTCCAACCTAGAAACATGCAAGGACGATTTGGTTTCAATATTTGTATTGGAATAGTGGGACAGCGAATGATTGGACCTTTTATTTATGACGAAAACCTTAACGCCCAGCGGTACGTTAATATTTTAGAAAACTTTGTGGAAACATATTTAGAAGACTTGCCCCTTGCTGATTTGGTACGAAAGTTCTACCAACAAAATGGCGCACCAGCCCATAACGCGGCGGTTACAACGAACAAACTAAATCAAATGTTCGGGGACCAGTGGCTGGGGACAAGGGGCCCCGTACCATGGCCCGCAAGATCCCCGGATCTAAGCCCTTTGGACTTTTTTATCTGGGGCTTCGTCAAAAACCAGATTTTTAAAACCATACCAGAAACGCGTGAAGAATTAGAGCAACGAGTGAGAAATGCCATCGCTCGATTAACACCTTTACAACTTTTAAACGCTGAGAAATCAGTTAAGAAGAGATGCCAACTTTGTCTCGACCAAATGGGTGGACAATTCGAACACTATTTGTAATACAAACCGTGAATGTTTTGTTGCTACGTACTCATTTAAATAGTTCGTAAAAAAATTAAATCTTTCTTTTACTCTGCTACTTTCTCATTGAATTTATTGTTTGTTATTTAATCATCATAATTATAATTATTGATTTTATAGAAAAACTTTTGTTTTCCATGGGTAACTCTGTTAAAATGTCACCAAAATGCCATTTTTTAAGAGAAATATGTTATTTTGACAGCAAGGATGACTAGACATATCTCGACATATATATTTTTGGAAAGCCTATTTTTTTTCGATTTTTTGAAGTCAAAGATATCTATGGTTTCTATTTGAAATAACAAAGTTGGCCTTGATATGAAACAACTGATGAGCGATAAAAAAAATTTGATACATGTATCTTATTCTACGTTGAAAAGTGCTTGTAGAAAGTTTTTACAGTTTGAAAAAATATTCACAAATAAAAAAGTTGTGACATTTTTTCGAAATCGGTCAATTGTCAATTTTTGACGATATCTCGGAATCGGTTAGAGATATCGAAATGCGGTTTTCACCTATCGACGTTTCATAAAAATCGAGCTCTAGACTCATTTGTCAGTTTTTCTCTACCTGGTCTGGAAATAGCGAAAACTGCCAAAATCAAGCAATTTGGGACACCCTGTACATAATATAACGAAAAATAAATGTATTTATAATTTTACTTAATACAAAACAAAATTTATCCTGGATACGCCACTGTCTTGTCGGCCGGATGTAGCTCTTGAAGAACAGCGGGCCGACTGGTTTCGGTATACGGTAGGCGTGACTTCTCCTCTGAATACAATATGTCCCTAATAATTAGGCCCGACCGTGAATTTGAAATTATTTCAACATAAACAAACGAATTAGTGATTATTTGCTTTTGCAACGAATAAAACTTCCTTGCTATCGGATAAACGGAGTTTGTGATTAGTGACAGTGATCGGTAAACTTTCCAGGTTATGATTACCCGTGCAATTTGGGAAAATTGCCTTCCGTAAACACATTGAAATATGAATACAACAGTGACAAATTCCTTTCCGTAGGTACACCTGCGTTTCGTCGACAGTTGACAGCCACAGAACAACAATCTGTATGTATTTAACTTCAGATTGTACGGTACCAACTATTCGAACAGGATCTCTTAATTTAATCAGGTTTCCTGCAATGTTCATGCAACCAAACTACGCGATTCTAAAAGTGCAGTTGCTTGATGTAGAATTCAACCTAGATTTGCTGGGTAAAATTGCCCAGGACAGGATTTTGAATTTTATTTGACGGGGCAAAAGTATAAACATGTAAAAAATCTAATTTTACAGTGAGTATACCGGGTACACGGAAACTGCAATCGAATTACCCTACTGAAATTTCTCCAGTTCAAGGCAACGACATTGGGCTCAATTTAACACTACGGATCCGCACAAAATTACTCCGTGACGAAATTTGTAGAAAAGAGTTCCAAAACTTTGAACTGTTTCGAAATTACTCCAAAATCAATTCAAATGTGTAAGCGGGATCTACAAGAATTTGACGTCTCGTGAAATTCCTCCACAACTTACGGCAAACCTTGTACAGGGTGTTCAACTAGCAAACAACAGGAATGGTTAATACTTGGTTACGTCGTTGATTCGGACACCACCTCACTAACCCTTAACAATTCCAAATAGAAACTTTTAACGATGGTAATCGATTCAAACACCGACACACCAACGGTAGAAATGTCCGTAACAGGCTAAATGGACTACGGGGCACTCAAATGAACAAGCAAAGCAGGTTAATTATTTATACTTAACAACTTTACTCTCAAAATGTGCTTAAAACCCAACGGCTTCGGAACGGCGGTACGGACTGACAAATTACAGCAACTGCGGTCAACTGATAAACTCCACTGGGTGTTTCAGCTTCTGGTTCTGTAACTTGAAAGTCAAAATTAACTTTGTTAATACAACAACGCCGGAAACACTGGAAAATATTAACTACACTTTCAGGTAAGTATACGGAAATATTAACCGGATTTTTACTACTACGGTTCCTTTCAGGATCGGAAATTCAACAAAAGGATCTTCTAAGAATAATCTTAGCAGATTGTAGAGGAATACTCAGTCTTGAATACAAGTCACTAGGTGACCGGTATTCAAGAGCAGAGCGCAGAGCCTTTCAATTCTCCGCGCTGGGGATTTTATACTGGCCATTTTATGCTTTGGTCATGCGCGCCACCCCACTCTTGGTTGCAGGGGCCGTATGTTCTGGAAGATTTCCGGTTCACGGCTGCGGACAGATGTTTGGTGACACCTTATTTACCTCCAAAATGTTGAGCCTTCGTGTAATTGATAATTAACATCAAATAATCACTGTTCACCATTTTGACCCGTTACAATAGTTTCTCGGAGTTTAAGGTAACTATTTGACAAACTTCTGAAAAATAGATTTGAATATCTTATCATTACTACGTATATCATATTTAATCTGCTTATTGTGATCTTGGGAATGTTTTAGAAAAACTGAATTGAAACAGACGTTATTTAATTTCCATGATTAAAATACACCTTGTAACGAAGTCCCGGCCTACAAGATGTAAATTTTGTTTAATAAAATTATATGTAGGTTAATTCAGTGTTAGAGCGCGGGTGTCGTTACCAGTACAGCAGCCGATCGCTTTCCCCCAGCGGATCTCCGTTCGATCGAGCTCCGCCGAACTTTAATCAACAGGCAGCCCGGGTATAAAAGCGGACGCTCCGGCCAAAAATTTAATTCCCAGAGAGATTTTCCCAGGACCACTACCTGAATCTTCCTGAACCTTCTTAAACCTGTAAAACGTGGAGTAGTGCTCTGCGCGGAACAGATTTTTCCCTTAGTAGAAACGCGGAGTTATTCTCTGTGAAGAAACTAAATCCGATCCGACTTCCGTAGCCCAAACGCGGAGCCATACTCTGTGAAGAAGCTAATTTCCAACCAGAAATACGTGGAGGTGCCCTTCACGGAATTTCTATTTCCCCGAATTATTAATCATTTTCCTGCCGAAGGCTATCTTAAAATAAATTTTATTTTAACAGGTAATCGAGCCGAGTGAAACCAGATCTACGAGAAATTATTTTATTTGTCTCTGAAACTTAATTTAAATTAAAATACTAAACTTGTCAGACACCGTTTCATAAATATTAATTTAAACCCCAGAATTTTAGGTAGACAACGGACGAGTCCAGACACCTGATCTTCTTGCAGAACTATATTTTCATTTAGTTTGACCTAGTTTCAGGAGTTTTATTTTAACCTGACTTACCTGTATTTATGTAAATAATTTCCAGTACATCCAAGGAGGCTAGGAGAATCCGAGGCTCCCAGACCACCCGGTCACAAGAACTGTACATTGTTGTTTAATAATAAAAATCTTACTTTGTTACATCTAGGAAACGAGTACATAACGGCAGACATCTTGACCCGGTCGGCCGAACTACAGCTGTCAAACCAATCCAGGGCAGCCAATTCAACAACACCAGACCTTCCCAGAATTCGTTTAAATTTGTTTTATATACAGTATAGGGTATAATTAATTTTAATTTTCAAATAATACACATTTTATTTAGTTTTATGTCTTATAGGCAATAAAAGCTTTATTATAGTTATTTCTTGTGTACAGTTTCTTGTGTTACAGTATTAGAACCCTGGCTTATGAACTACCTGGGGAATTAATTCTATTATGAGCCGATAGAATTATTCCAACCTTGCCATAGAGCAAAAGTGGTTCAATCTTGTACTTCACCTAATAAAATCGATTAGCAGCACGATTACCAGACCATAATCCCATTTAGAAGCTGTAGCAAAGGCGTTTCGAAGAAAAAGCTCGCAATAAAATATTTTCTATTCGAAACCTTCATCAATGTTTTGTTTGATTGCATTTCCAATGAGGAGCTTAGAAACCTGGTAAAGTCCATGTCAATTAGATACAAATTAGTCACCAAGAACAAGAGCTCGCCCATAAAGTATTAAATTATTCCAATCAGTACAATTAGTATATTTTCTAATATCACAGGTTTTAACTTAAATTACAAGCTTTTCGGAATTGCGCAAGTGATGCAGGATGGTTTCACATCAGTGTACTTATAAATGTGATAAACATGAAAAAGTACTTCTTGTTGTACATCTAAATTGCTGTGTAGCAAATTGGGTAAAAATCTGCACAAAAACGCTTTTTAAGAAGCGATTCTCGCCGTATTAACTGCAACGACCAGTTCTAGGACCTTACTTATTTAATAAGTTTATGCTTGATGTCCCTGCAACTTCATGAATTAACCTGGTTATGTCTGCTGACGACAAAGGTGTGGTTACATAAGATTGTCGTATTAATTTAGCAGTCCACCCTATCCCGAAACTTCCTCCCTACCTTACTGGCATGGGGTGGGCCTGGCGTATCCAGGATCGGCCTTCGAGTCAGCTCCATGTCAGATGATGATGATGATGATGACAACCTAGAAGACGGTGTTGCCCAATATTTTTTGGAAACATAAAGAGTGATGCACTTTGGTATATTTTGAATCCAAGACTAAGCTGGGGTTTTCATATAAATGAAAAACTATGTGAGGGATGTGCTTTATGCAATCTTAAATCGAAAGGCGGCGCTTAAAATACAAAGTGGTAGTCTAATCTACACATATATAATAAAATCAATATCTGTGACGCTATGTCCACAACCAATACATACACACTTAAAGACCTACAAAACAAAGTGTTGTGCATAATAGCAAACGCACAGTGTTTGTTCAAAATTCATAGCTCCGCAGAGAAAAAATATCTCTACGGTTCAGCAAATTATAATTAAGTGGTCGAAAATATTTGACGATGATATTAATTAAAGTAGTGGCATAGTGTACTCTAACTTAGATAGAAGATCATTACACACTAGACGAAAACTACCAATAGACCTTATATGTGCGAGGTAGAATCAAATCAAACTTTGCATTGTAGGTTGGCAGAAATATTACTTTTGAGATGTACAAGGCCTTGGTAATGACGTACCATAACAACAATTGAAAATGTTGATACAGCGGCATGCAGTTTGAAAATGGCAACTCCAACTCCAACTAGAGCACTGTACCAGGGAGGAACAACGTTCTGATATTCGTTTCTTGCACAGTGAAGGGGTGAAACCTATTAATATTAATCATAGAATGAAGCTACAATATGGAAATTCATGTTTGTCACTCCAACAAGTGTATGAATTGAACAACAAGTTAAAAACAGTAATAATATCCGTAACTGCTTCTCCCCGAGCTGATCAAGCAAACCGTGTGACATCTAAATCGATTGAGGCAGTTGAAGACTTGGTAAAAGAACATCTTCGGGTTATCCTTGATGAAACCGCTGAAGTTTTTAATACGAGCCATGGTTCTGTACATCACATTATGCATGACATCCTCTAGTTCCATATAGTGTACGCCAGGTCGCTGCCAAAGCGATTGACTCCAGAATTGAAACAACGACGTGCTGATGCTTGTGACGAAATTTTGCGACGACAGTGAGCAGAAGGAGATGCCTTTCTGGCAAGGATTGTGACTGGGGATGAGTTCTGAGTGCACGATCATCATCCGAAACCAAGAGAGTAAGCAAAGAATGGCGCCACACCACTCCGCCAAATACCAAAAAATTTCGTACACAGCTCTCGGCAGGAAATGTTATATTGACCTTGTGTTGAGATGCAGGAAGGGTAATTTTGGAGGACTACATACCTAACGGGATTACTGTTACTAGTGTCACATACTCAGCATTTCTAAAGAACCGTCTCAAGCCTACCATCAAAAACAAAAAGCGCGGATTTCTGAGTTCGGGCATTCTTTTGCAGCACAAAAGCGCGCGGCCACATACTGCACGTTCAATGGTGACAACAATCCAAGATTTGAAGTTTAATGGTCTACCACACCGACCTTAGTTGTCTGACCTGTTTCCAAGCGCTTACCAAGTCTATGGTTCGAATATATCAATATTGTGGTCATTTTCTGAGGAATTTTTAGTGTTTTCCTTTTTTGTGTAAATTTAGTGATAAAAAAGTTACAGCATTTTATAAATATTTGTAATTAATTTGGTCAATTTAAAGCTTCATTTTGATAGGACGATCCATTCGGGGTTTCCAAAAAATTTGATGGTGTCGACTGGTTGCCAGGCAAATGATAAATTTTATCTTGTAAAACAATTTAGTTGTGATAAAACCACCGAGCCGAGACTACGCTAATTTGCAGCTCTGCTAATTTTGTAGTTTGTTTATAGAATTTAGTGATTTGGATTTAAAACAAATGTGTTTCAGTTTATCTACGGATTTAAAATGTTTTCTTTCACTTACGTTACGAGAAATTGTGAAAATCTTCGAAAAATTACAATTTTCGGGAAGAGTCGAAAGTGGCGTGGGTCGATTGTTATTTTTTTAAAGCGTGCGTTTATTTATGGGCTCATTTTCAATTTGTCAAGTTTGACTTAAAACGTCAAGGTCAATTGTAAACACATTATAACCTACAAGATATAATTCAAAATTTAATTAAATATAAATAAAGAAATAAAAAGAAAGTGCTTCGAAATATTAAAATGCAAGAAGAAATTACATCAAGAAACTACAATAAGAAATTTTACCGTGAAGTAATTGAAGGTTAGAATATTAGACTTACTCATACGAATTTAATATTCAACAAATAGTGTATTACTATGGAAACCTGGTATCAACAGCTTAATCTAGTTACGTGTGGCTGAGAATTGGATGCTACAAACTACAATTAACTACTACTGCACTCAATTCGAACAACAAACAGGACAACGTGTTTATTACTACTCTGGATCGTGGGACTCGTCACGAGTTCAAAGAACTGCTACCTAATTTGAAAATTCCGAATGGAAGTGCATTACACTACAGCTGCAGTCAACAAACATGATGTAAATGTTTCTAACAAAGGAAAAATATAAATAATTTAAAGATTAATAAAATTAGAATTGTTGTTTTATTAAGTTGATATTGAATTATAAATTTGATATATATTTTGTGTTACAAAAGGGATAGCGCAGATAATTTGAAATAAATTTTGTTACACAATTGTTTTTAAATCAGGTAATCATTTAATCATTTTGAATTTCCCTATGTTTTCTTTGTATGTGTACTTGTTTGTTTACCAGCTACACGAGTTCATACAGCACGACCAATTATAACAGCGACCCTGAGATCTGCAATAAGGTTTGTGTAATTTAATTTGATTTAGTGTTGGTTAAACAATTTATGAATTTGCTTATTGTTGATATTCATCTAAAGGAGGATATCTTGATTAAGATTTTCATATTGTTTTATGGCGTCCAATGTATAAGGTTTAACCTGTTACTGTCTTTTATTGGCACAACATTCACAATAATTTATTTATCGAACAGAATTAATTTATGTAGTCTATCAACTAAAGGGATCACAGCTATAAACTAATTGTCAGCGTGCAGCACTACATGTATATATATTGCCGTGTGACACCCTCGTAAATATAAGATTATTAATGTAAATATAAATTGTAAATTTATTAATAAAATGATGAGGGCTAAATATGAAAATGTTATCATTCACACACAACAAATATTTAAATCGAGACTCTTGTAAACAAATTTTGCTTGAATTTTGAAAGGAAATAATAATTAAATTGTTAAAATAAATCTCAGGGTTCAATAAAATAAAGGTTGCAATCAGATGGGTTTGCAAATTCAGGCTGGTATTAGTGGAAATTAAAGAATAACGACAAATTAATTTAGAAATGAATTTTAAATTTGGAAGTGTAATAAAATCGTTTGAATTTCGAATAAACAAAAACGTCTTTGCAATAAATTTTCCAAAATTAAACATGTAACACAAATGAACTAATATAGAATAAAATAATCTACTTATCTAATCGATATGAAACACACTTTACACCAATTATTACTAACCTTGAAACTCTGAATCTTTCAATGTAGTTAATGCGCATGCTCCGCTTTAAACTCGGCTGGTAGAAATGTCGCTCATCTGCTTCAATGTATCCGGGAGATGTCCCAAAACTGCTTATAATTCCATAATTCGGTCTTGAATGGCCTCCCAATTCCACACAGGAATATCCTCGATGTTACAGGATATAGGTAAGTCAATAGCTTTTACTTTTTATAGTTAACTTTGTAGCAATCGTAATTCCAAATATGATGTCTCAACACTTTATAGGTTATGTGATGGTATCAAACAGATTGTATTTATCGATCCTTGATTCCCAGTTAATAATCAATGGATTATCAGAAAGACGAAGCACTTTGACAGTCTAATTAAGGTGAACATAGCACTTGACGGAACCAAATCAATTGGGTAAGTATTAACTTTGTTTCACTTATAAACGTAGTTGAAATTATACGAAGCACAGGTAAATAAGGCACTTGGACTCTATTAATTATTTATTTATCTTGAACATTCAACACACACAGAACAGGAGATTAACGTAGATAAATACACAATGTGTACAACATTTTCACACATAAAATACAAGTAATCGTAGCAAATTATTTTAGCAAGTTAATAAGTAGTTAATAAGAAGTGACGAAGTAAAAGTAATAAGTGAAGTGCTTTTTTCCAAAATTCCTTTATATAGCCTCTCAACAAAACATAATCGTTACTATAGTAACCAGAAAAAACATTGCATCTTAAAACAAATTAACATCAATTAAACTTGTCAACTATGAAAATTGACCAATGACGTGCAAGCATGAAAATGGTCCAAAATTACATAAAAATATTAAATCTAAAATAACTTCCTTATGCATCCTGCTAGGATTAAACCAAAATCAGATTCGGAATCTGCATGAAAAAAAGGAAAATTTTGATATCCCACATGATGCATAAAAAATTAACCCTAACCTAACAAAACTTAAAAATTAACAATAAATAAACAAATTAACAATAAACAATCACACAAACACACATAAATCAAACTACACACACTCAAATATCCTACAAAAAACAATTTAGCCTAGTACACACACACAAATATAAAGAATTTAGACAATTTAGAAATTTCCAAGGTCATAAACCAAATAAATACAAATAAATAAATAAATACAATGTTGTTTCGCACAACTCAAAGACCAAAAGATGCCCTGTTTCATAATAAAGCTAATTAACACAAAACGTTTCCCAAAGGAATACAATAAAATACCAAATTTTGCGGAAGCATCATCAAAAATGTCAAATTTAGCTGAAGGCACAAATATTTAAATAAATACAGGATTGTTGCTAATGAAAACATGATTAAAGGCAACTAAATCAACCACAGTAATATAACACATAGTTAAACAACTAGTTCTAAACATCAAAAACATAACATCTAGAAGGAAAAACCAATGAAAAATACCCGAAGGGTACAAGAAAAAACCTGCAATTCCACCTGATTACAATCCGAAGGCTCATCGGAAAGGAAAACGAATAGCCTCGCTTCAAATCTGTGTGTGTGTGTGACTCATTAACATAAGGGGAAGCTACAAATGGCTTCAATACTTGATAATTAACATATATATATATATATATATATATATTGTTATAAATATTTAATTAATTAAGT